>APFE030164040.1:34536-48839 GCA_000404065.3 Pinus taeda
AGTCTCGGTTTTGAGATCCAGTGGGAAATCTTTGTGTATATGTGTTTTATGTGTTATGCTCTCGCATTTTTATTTTTCCTGTGATTTAGAATTCGTATGCAGGTAATTTCTGTATTGGGTTAAAACCTACACCAAGAACCTTTAACGGGATGAATGGAGTTGTCAACAAGGATAATTTTCAAATTTCACTCACTTTCTACCAAATTAGATAGAACTTACTTATAACCATAAGATTGATGAGTGGCCCCACTATCAACCAAACAAATATCCCATGAATCCAGAGGAGACGAACTACTAAGGGTAGAAATAAGAATATATCCATATTGATTTGCAACATTACTTTCATACCTGGAGAAACTTGAATTATTTTTTATACTACGCTATTATTCATGATCACTTGGAGCATCTCTTCTTCTTCTTTCATATATTTTGTTGTGATTATTTCTTCATTCGTATCTCCTTCTTTTATCATTAAACATGTTTTTGTTGCTTCTAGTATTGTAGTGTGGTCCATTGTTCTTCTCAGAGAAATCTCAAGCATAGTGGCCTTTCTTATGACAATTATAGCATTCAATGTGAAATAATTCCTTCTTTCTATGTCTGACAAACCTCCTTTTCCTTTCTTCTTATTCTTGTCATAAGTGATGAATGCAGTGAGATATCCTTCTTCTTGTTTTTGAATCCTTCCTCTTGATATCATTTGTGATTCTTCTTGAGTGATATTTCCAAAAAAATCATCAAATCATCGGAGGAAATTTTTGTTTCTTATAGTAGTTATAAATTTTTACCAAATATGAGGGAGACCTCTTACAGTCACAATCACCAATTCCCTATCATGCACAGATTCCTCGACTCTTTGCAATTGATATTTAAGATGAGATATCCTCATTATGTAGGATTGCATAGATGCTCCTTTACTCATATTCATGTCTTTGAGTTGATATTTCAAGGAGATGATTTCATTCAAATAGTTTACTTCATACATGAAAACTATCTTATCATACATGTCCTTAGACTTCTTCAAATTTGCAACATACGCAAGTAAATTATCATGTAAACCATTAGCTATAATTTTCTTTTCTTTCAACTCTCCTTTCTTTTACTTGTTCTTGGTAGTATCAAAAGAATTCTTCAAAGGATCACGTACTTTTCCTTAAATTTATTCCAAAACATCATTGTTATCAACTATGATATCCAACCTAACTTTCCATGCAACAAAATTGGATGAGTCACCCAACTGCTCATTTTCCTTCAAGAAGGAAGACATCTTGACTTGACTAGATTGGCTCCTTCAAATTTCCCAAAGATGATTTATTCAATCCTTGCCTCATTTTGGGCTTTTCCTTCCCCTTAGCTCTAAAACCATCTTAAATTTCAAGTTGTTCTAACTTGTATCAATTACTTTAGCCCAATTCAATACTTCAATTAGCAATATGTCCAATAAAAAATAGTGTTTCCAATCATAAATAGTAATTGAAGATAGAATAATAAATAAAATGACAAAGGAGAGAATCAAGACATCAACAAGAGACACCAGGTTTGGTCAAGGACAAGGGAAAAACCCCAGAAGGGGGAAAACCCCTTGAAATTATTCTTATATTAGATTGTGATAAAACGTTTAGTAGAGAGTACAATGATCCCAATACAATATCATCCAACAACCCAATGACATTCAAAAATAAGTTTTGAATGTCAAAATATATTAGAGGCAGATTTTCCTATATGCAGTGAACTGTGGTCAAGTTTGTTCAAGGATGAAATTTTAGTCAAACTTCCGAGTCACATGAGGAGGATTTGGGCGAGCAACTAAAGGCTTCTAGTCACTCCCTTAAGCCCACAACCCAGGGACCATGTTCTAATTTTTCCTGTGAAAAGCTAGTGATTATAACCCAAAAACCCTAAAACATGTAATTTCATACTTTTGCAAACTTCTTTTGTCATCCCAGCCTCATACCTATGTGGACCAATCAATGAAGAAGATAAGAAGAAGATGCTTGGTGATTTTCAAATGAATTTGAGGTCACTTGTATTTAGAGGCTTCCATGGGTGTCGATTTTTCTTTAGGTTCGGCTTGTCCAAATGTGTATATGTGGGAGTTTCTTCATAAGTACACATTCCCTTCTCCAAATTTGATGATCTTTAGGTCTATTTTGGTCCTCTCGAAAAGATGAATTAAATGCAATAATAATATCTAGCAAATGAGATGTCCAAAATTTAATTTTACCATAGTTGCATAATTTAACAATCTACAATTGACAAAGGTGGTCCCCAAAGATCACTTAACCTCAATCATTTGGCACAACCCCAACCAGCTTGTGCATGTGGAACCTTCTCATTTAAAAAGTGCATCACAATCACTTTTCGGATCACATCAATTTACAATATCTTTCATCATGGAGAGTCTTTTTTTCACAACTTTTCTATGTTCTTACATTTGTTTCCAAGGGCCTTGGAAACCTCCATTGTGTATATGTAATCCTTACTAGGAGGCCATGTAAGAACAATTACAATAAAGAAAATAATTTAAAGACGCAAGACTATATAATAGTAACAATAACAATAACAAATAAGAGATATATAAAAGTACTTATCTATGAGAAGAATGTTAGCTCTTTTTAGGCCTTTAGACTCCTTGCAGCCAACTTTTCCATATCATCATCAATATGTCATCCTTTCCTTTCAATATCTAAGGTTTCTTATTTTAGAAGAAACATTTGATCCTAGGGTTTTTAGCAGAAACCTTAGGATTTATTCTCCATTCCCTTATTGGCTTGATAGGATTTACTAACCATATATACTTAGCCAACACTTCTAGACCTTGAACCCATTATATTTTCATAGTTACATCTTTTTTCAATCAATAGTCTACAAGAATTTCTTTCTAAATACCATAAAGTATCAATCTCCAAAAATATATGGACTGTGTAAAACTAGAAATCTTCACATGATAGCCTCATTATATATTATTGCATAATCTCTAACAACATATTGATTTGGATCCCTTTATATCAAGTTATGCATAGAGATTTATTCTTCTTAAGGTGAATTTAGTCTTTAATCTCAAAAAGGAGCTCAACCACTTCTTCACTGTTATACAAGTCATGTCTCCACCTTTCAAGATTGAGTAAAATAGATATCATTCAAGAATCTTACTTAGAAATAATGCAATATTTTCAAAGGGAAACATATGTTCTTAGCAAGGTTAGTGAATCTTTCACAAGCTATAGAACTTATCAATCTTGTACCACTCTACTTCAAAAATTTGTCATTTGAAATGTCAAGACTACTTTCTCAATAATTATACCCTTGCTAGAGAAACTCTTCAATGCATTGCATGTATTCCAGTAGTTGTATGAGGATACTTCAGACTAAGATATTAAGACATCATATATAACCCATTTTAAAGGCTTGATTTCTTTGACCATTTCATTATACTTTTTACTTTTCTAATTGAGAAAAGTAAACAAGATCCTTTTATGGCAATATCTTAAGTCTACTTTTCATGAACAAGATAGGCTTAGACATATCAAGTCCTTAACTATAGTCCTATCTCCTTAATGCACAAATATTTCCAAAAGTGAAATATTTGATTCAAGTAAGCAATGATACATACATTTTATCATTTCTTGGGTCTCCAACACTCTGTCTAGTTGTTAGAGGTATCATACCATCATTCACTGAGATAATTTTTTATGCATAGGAATTCTATACAAGATTAAATAAATTTTTCTTTTGAGATAGAAACAAAATATCTTTTATGAGATTATATGATGATTCTTTCAACCTTATAAGAAATATTGGATGCCTTGAGAAATTTCAGCTACATCTGATATTTTTGGTCTATTTGAAATGGGACTAAAGCCTCCTATAGCATAATTTTGAGATTTTAGGATCCTTATTTGTGAGCCCTTTTCTGAGATCATTTTGGCCTTTTTAATTCAAGAATGGAGACTTTTCAGATACAAGATCTAAGAAAATTTGCTTAAGCATACTGAGGTTTATCCTAGCCTATTCAAAGGCTTGAGGCCATTCATCCTACCTTCATTACAAATGAAAGGGAGAATGAAACTTGATCTTGAAGTTGGACTAGGGTAACTTATCAAATTACCAAGTTCATCCATCTACGAAACTTGAGTCTGAGAACAAAAAAAACCTAATTTGATGCTACCATATTTTGTTGACATTAGATTATCTTTGTATGTTTCTGAAAGCCTCTTTTCTAACCTCAAAAGCATTTCTCATGCATCACAGCTTTTCCTTTGCCTTAGGAGTTGCTTCAAAATCTAGATTGTCTTCAAATCAAGAACTGAACGTGTCCCCTTTTGAACTATAATTTGAGGCTTCAAATTGATCCTCTTCCAAATCAGTTTTAGTGGAAGCATTATGAGATTCAAAAGAAGGAAGAATAATGATCATTGGTTGAATTTATATCAATTAAAGTGTTATGCATATGATTTATTGCCGTTTTGATTTTCGGGTTCACAAAGGTGTTATATGATGTATATATTTCTTTTTATACTTATGTTGCTCCATATTCCATGAATTTATGATTTATGTTACTACCAATGGATATAGTAAGATATTTTAGAGTAATCAACAAGCTTCTTATCTTGTTTGGCATACATGTGTTAATTATAGCATGAGGTATTCTATCTATGTTTCCACGCTTTTTAATAAAATCTATTGTTGATTTCAAGCATAATATTTCATCTCCGTTTATATTAGATGTGTTAATTTCCACTCCATTTAAATTAGGTGTGTGAATTTCCCTATGTTAGACACTTAGACTTATGTGGTTTCTAAATAAATTATTACTCTATGATGAGATTTCCCCTTGATGATGGCATATGATGAGATTTTTCCTTTCCATTCATGATGATTATGATGATTCATGTTACATATGTGTATATAGGTATTTTCAGGAAACGTTGACCTTCTACAAGTTGAAGCTTTCATGAAGAATTACAATTAAAATCGACTACACTTTATCATTTGATATGTGGTTAGATAAGTTTCTATGCATTATTTTAGATAGCATGGAACCTTAAGACTTATTTATAGTCATAGCTAACACTATGTGGTTCTTTTTTATTTTGTTCCTTGATCATATATTTCAAATCATTCAAAGAGATGGTAGACTTGTGTAGGTTTACTTCTATGCCCATTGAAACTCGAAATGAGTTTAGAGTGCTAGTGAGCCTTCACATATTGGGCCTCTTTACTATATCCTACACAAAATAAGATAACAAGATCCACCAATGGAAGGTTTCTAGAAAATAACATATGTAAATGTGTGAGTGATCAAAATTGATCCAGAGGATTAATAAAGTGCTCAAAATGAAAGTGTTCAAAAGTTCTTGAAACTAGTTCCAGAATGTAGATCTCACTGACTTGGATCCAATGCAACTTGAATCACTCAAAACTGATATCGTATTCTCCAGATATTACGTTCTTATCATTTTCCCAAATACGTAAAAAAAATTTAGGTTGAAGTGCAGGACTACTATCTGGGCAGTTCATACACTCACTGGGTATGCTGACTAGGAAGATTGACTGTGTATTTCGTGCAAACGGTAGGATTCTAGGTGGCCTCACCAAATTGGTTCGTGGTGTCAAATTTTGATTGGTTGATGGTTCAATTTGTCGAGGAAGCCATGTGGCACCCTAGGATTGTCAAAAAATTTGTTAGGGGCAAAACTGGCCTCCACAGGGTTTGAACACAATACCTCTTAGAAATCAACACAGTGCTCTACCAATGTGCTACTAGTGGGACTTAACCACTATAGTTGAAAAGCATTATTTAAATTTTTTGGCAAAGTCTATTGGGGAATGGGGCCGAGGCTGAGCCCCTAGCCCCCGGTCACCTTACACCCACAAGACCGGAGGTGAAAGGGAACCAAGGACCCAAGATTAGCCCTGGCCCAAGGTTCTAGAACCTTCCACGTAACTGAAGTAGAGGCGTAAGGGTTAAGCGCTTGTGGAAAGGGGGCTAGGAATAAGGCCTAGGTCCAAGTCACATGGCATATGACAAAACCAAGGGCACAGATAGGTGGTTAGGCACAAGATTCAAGTGAAGCCCTGGGTTATATGAGAATCATGGAACCATGGCCAATAGATTGGGGCCTATCTCGATGTGGGTAGTCTGTTAGCCCCAACCCTCAAGTGTATAGCCCATGTGGCCCAATGTTTCCACCCATATGGGTCATTGGGCATTTAAATAGATCAAAAAATTACATCCAAAACAATGTGAATCTCGCTGGAGCCAGGTGAAAATGTCCATTGGTGGTTCCTGGAAAGGCAAAATTCGTAGTACAGTTAGCAGGGAAGTCCATTTTGTAGAGTAGTTAGCAACAAAACTTCTCTATAACATAACTTTCTTAGTTTTTAGCCAAATTGAGCCCAACAAGAGCCCAACTTGGGGTTTTTGACTATTTTGGAGCCATTAGGGACATTATTTTTACATTCTCTGCATTCTAATTCCATGAAATCACATATTTGTGCACTTAATGAAAGAGGCCCAACATTAGATGCTGGACCAAGAGATGTAGCCTAGGAGGGGTAAACTCTTGTATCATTTTGATGTCTTGTGTTGTTGTGTATGGTATATTTGTCTCTATTTTTATGCTACAAATTTATTTTAAAAACCATTAATTTGTGAACTCTTGCAAATTGATTTCCGTAAAGAAAAAAATTTACTTGAAAATTTTCAATAAACCTTCAAGTTTGTAATACATAGTAGTTTGGTATCAGAGCTCAAGGTTATTTTGAAGGTTTTATTTTGTTTATAAGTTTTTTTTTATGATTACAAGGTTGAAGCTAAATAGAGGAGAAGGAGTTCTTGTAGATCCAAATCCTTAAGTGGGTTCAAGGAAGCCACACATATCTCAAGCTTCACCAGTCATGGCACATGAAGAAGGTCATGAACGGATGTCTCTGGATGAGAGAAATTTTAGGAAAACTTTCTTTGAAATGTCTAAAATGGTGAAAGTTCTATATGAAGAGAGGAACATGAGGTTTCAAGGGGAGAGCTCAAAGCCTCCAATAGGTAATGGAGGAAATGGTTACAAACCTCCACCTCCACCTTTTCTTCACCACCATATTCACCCTTATCTTCTACTACTTCAACCCCTTCACATACTCCTCCAAGAAATCCAAAGGGACACGGTAAAACTCTTTGTTAAAGTTTGATTTAAAATTTGAATTTCCTACGTACAATGGGGAAGTAGATGTCGAGAAATTGGATAATTGGGTTCATCATCTTGAATTCTTTTATAAGGTTCAACAAATTAATGATGATTCCACTAAAATTTAGCTTGCTTCTCTAAGGTTGGAAATTGCAACACTCATTTGGTGGGAGGTCAAAACTCAAGAGGATCTCAAGAAAAGTGATAAGATTATTTCCTCTTGGAATGATTTTGCAGCTGCATTAAGAAGACAATTTTATCCATTAGCATACATGCAGAAAACAATAATGGACTAGAAAAATTATAGACAAGAAAAAGGTATGTGTTCAAAGTCACACCCAAGAGTTTACATGAAGAGCTCTCATTTTGGGTGTAGATTTATCCTCTCAAGACACTCTCCTTAAATACATAGGTGGTTTACATAGTTACTTGAGGCATACAATTCTTATATTTAACCCTACAAGGCTAGATGAAGTTTGTGTATAGGCAACTCATTTATAAGAAAGAGGGGAAAATGTTCCTCAAGAGAATAGCAAGAAGCTATTTAAATTTGGAGACAAAGGAAAGGGGAAGTTTAATAACAAATACAAAAAGAATTCTTTAATCAAGAAAGAGGGAGAAAAATTCACATGTAAACATTGTTCAAAAGAAGGTTATGATGGAGACCATTGTTGGAAACTTCATCCTAAGTTGAGACCCAAAAAGTTTAACAACAAATAGAGACTGTTGCAACAACTCAACAAGATCTATGATTTGATTCCAGCAATGAGACCAAAATCATAGCCATGGGATTGAAAGGTAAGGATTTCATTGAAAGTACTAGTTCTTCTAGCAAGCCCATTGAAACTCAAAATGAAAAAGAAAGGATTGAGCTTTTCCATATTAATGTCATAAAAAAACATAACAAAGTAGATACTCTATTTGATAGTGGATCCCAAGCCAATATTATTTTAGAGGCCATTGTCAAGAAATTAAATTTGGAAACCATTCCTCATCCTAAACCTTATCCTCTAGGTTGGGTATGTGACAATGCCAAATTACAAGTGACAAGAAAATGCATACTCAAGTTTGCCATCTATTGGGAATGGGTCCCCTAGGGTCAATTTTAGGGTTAAAAGCCCAAGTTTTGGGGATAAAGGCCCAAGTTTTGTATGAAAAATGTTAAGTCTGCATTTTGTGGTCACAGAGCATGAAGATGTAAATAGTTACAAAGGGTTTTCCACCCTTAGTTTAGGTAGCTTGTGTCGGGTTGATGAGATACGTCCTTGGTCTATGAACCATGGGATTGTATAAAAAGGAGGGTCTTAAAAGAGTCTAAGGTAGTTTTTAAGTTCAGTTCTTAGTAAATTTTTGGGCAATTGATTGATGTAATGGGTCTATGAGAGATAAGAGCGAAGAGTATTAGCATAGTAAGGAGGCTCTACAGCTGAGTGAGTAGAGGCCTAGGGTAGAAGTCCACAGCTAAGTGTGCGAACCCCTGCAATTGTGTGTGCAGGGAAGTTAGACTCTCTACTGGAGATCTAAACCATCAATAAAGAGAATTATTCTGGAGATATCTTTGTATGATCTATTTTACTTTTGTTATGAATGTATCCAATTATGTCATGTTGAATACTGGGTTTATGATTTAATGTTGTATTGATGCACGAATCTATGTGTTTTACTTTGTCATATGAACGTAAATAAGAATATATGTTTACGTGAAGGTAATCATAATGCATTTTGAAGCTAACCAATACTTAATTAATATAAGTAGACACAGAAATAAGAGTAATTACAGAGGCATGTAAGCATATGAAGTGCCTATTTACGGTATGTGAAGGACGATCGCAGACTTTCATGAAGTTTTCAAAGACGAATAAGAGAAGTGCATTGATAAACCCTAGAATACCTATTAGTCTGTGTGAAGGAAGGGTTAGTGTTGGGCATTGGATCCCCCCACAACATGTTTTGGGTCTCAAAGCCCAAGTTTTGGTCAAATGTATTCTAAGACTCCACGAATTGCGGTCACGGAGCGCGAAATGTATATTGAGTCATAGGGTTGTCCACCCTAAGTATTGTAATGTAATGTAATGTAATGTCGGCCTATCGATGGTCTGCGGACCATCGGATTGTATAAATAGAGAGAGGCTCTAAGTTGTAAAGATAGCTAATTAGAGATAACGAGAGATGAATATGAATAGTTCGAGCATGGAGTAAGAGTCTAAGTGCTTTGGGTTGTAGTAGTAGGAAGAGGCTCTGTAGCTGAGTGCGCACAGGCCTAGTAGAGTCCGTAGTTGAGTGCGCAGACCCTTGCAGCTGAGTGTGCAGGGCAGTGTCGGGTCTGTAACCTTAAACGAAGAATAATAAAGAGAAGTTGATTCCAATTTCTATGTATCTTCTTTTGTATTACGTTCTATGCATTTATACTGTTTTGCTTATCACACACACTTATATGAATGCTGAATATGCTGATAAATATCACTATACTTACACAGAGAAGTTAAGTAATCAGAGAAAAACAGGTTAATAGTAAGGAACATGGATAATAATATGGATTGCACCCCGAGTAGGGCTACACGAAGTCAACATCAGAGGTTGCAAGGGACTAATAGATGCACGTAGTGACATGCATGCAGGGTAAAACTGCAGACCGCCAGAGCTCATCATACATCCCTAGGGTGCAGAAACCCAGTTCTAGCACCCTCCCATACTACTTCGGGTGAGACCTCAGTCCGTGTTCCGCGAACTATTACTAAAAGGGCCAGTAGTACTGGGATTTGTTTGGCTAAATCACCTCTGAACGTAGGTTAGGCCCGTACAAGCCAACAAATGGTTCCGTTGTCGAGACTACGATCTACATAAGGGATATCTAATGTCGTGCCACTGAAATCCAACAAAGAAATAAATTGAAGGGTGGTTGGACAAGAAGATTCACGAGTTCGCGGTGCAGGAAAATAGAAATCTGTGAGTATCTAAGGAACAGTGGTTGGAGTGCTACTTGTATACGGAAATCCATGAAATTTTCTTTGCATCCTTTCCTTCTGAGTTGTATGAGTGGATCGTGAAGCTAGCAGACAGTCTGGGAAGGTGTAGGCTCGACAAACCAATCATGTGGACTCTGGAATTAGTGTGCAGACTAGAAGCATTATGAGATAAGATCGCGTGACCTGTGGACCATTGGCTTGACCAAATTATAGGAGGATTTATCACCGAGTTCGTAGTAGACATGACCGTCAGCTACATTGAGGTAGAACAACATTTCCTCAAGGGACTGGGAGGTAAGTATATTAAATCTTTGAACACTTGGATTAAGATGCTATTGTGTGAAAAGCAAGTTATGTGAATAAATTAATGTTTGGGTCTACGCAAAGTGGGAATATCTACAGAAGTAGAAGTAGTGAAGAATTAGAAACTAGTCCCTTAATTTCCCCCTCATGGGAAAGCAAGGAAGAGCTTGCGAAAGTCTCTCCGAGAAATGCGGTTAGTCTGATAAAACAAAAAATCCCACACTAAGCACCTCCAACTACACCGCCACCCATCTCACCCTCCTCACCTCCATCTCCACCCACCCCACCTCTGCCACCACTATAGTTCAATATGGCGAGTGTGATCAAATTACCGATATTCAGAGGAGTAGGGAATGAAGATCTGGACCAATTTTGGTTTGTGGTAAGAGTGGTATGGGAAGCACAAGGAGTCGTGGATGACAATATCAAAAAGGCTACACTGGTAAGCCTGTTGCAGGATCACACATTAACATGGTACATCAAAAATTCTAATGACCATCCAAACATAGGAATCATAGAAATCCAAACCATGCTGAATAGGGAATTTAGTAGGCCAAAGTCGGAAACACAATCAATCATTGGGTTTAAAGAGATCACGATGCTCCCGGGCAAGACCCCCTGGGATCTCAACCAAAGACCAAAGGGTATGATAGGCGAAGCCAACATGACGTTGATGGATGGACAACATTGCGCATGGTTTGTAGCATCACTAATACCACACTTAAGGACGATGTTGTCACAACAAAAACTTTCCACCAGGTTGAAGCTTTGGAGATGGCAATGAGATTTCATGACACCCCTATACAAGACCCTAGTTTGGGAGTCCAACAAATCCACATGCAACTACAAAATCTATGTCTAGATATGTAGAGTTTCCAAAAATATAGGACACCTCGACCAAAGGCATCTGAGGAGGTATGGTGCATAAAATGTAAAGGCCAGGGGCATGACGAGGACCACTATCCAATGTTTGAAAATTACTTGGCAGGGGGAGGTCCAATGTCGTTAAGAACTGAGGCACAGGTAGGACCAAGTGCGGCACCTGCATTATGGTGAGCGATCTGTCAGATAGGAGGAAAACACACTATGGATAATTGTCATCTATTACTGATGTATATGTAGATGTCCCAGCAATTGTTTTATAATTTATGTAGGTCGGTAGGCCATGATGAACACACTTGTAGAAGACACAAACTAATGATGAATCGGACTCCTACCTACATGGTGCAGACTGAAACATGAGCCCTCAACCCAAATGCAGGAATGGCATGCGTTGGATTTCAGGGGCGCAGTTGAGGTGGAATGGAACCAGGAAGGGATCGTGGACAACTAATTTGTTACAATTACGAAGGGCTAGGGCACTATGCCTGTGATTGTACAAACCCAAAAAGAACATCATGTTTGTATTGTACTCAGTTTGATCATGAGGTAGAAAACTGCCCTACATTGGTAGTGAGGCTGTGTGAAAAAGGGGTACTTCAGCCCCCTCTGACTTAGAATTTGATGATCATGAGGTCTGAGCCATGTGAAGAAGAACCAAATGTAAACATGATGCTCAAGATCGGTATGATCACTAGCAATGATAAAGGTAAGCAATCAAAAGAAATTGTGTGGGTTCACAAGGTTCCCACAAAGGAACCCGAATTTGATTTAGAACACGCGAAGGATGTTGGAAATAATACTGAGAGGGGGGGTGAATCAGTATTATCAGATCAGTAGAAATTCTTCATTTTCTTACTCAGATTCATATACGCTACTTCAGCTAAGGATATCCGCGTGTATACGCGACTGTGTCTAACGAAACTAGCGTATATCCAGATTATTTATAAGTCAGATAATCCATTACATGTTGATCTTTAGATAATGCATCAAAACTTTATTGACCATATGAACAGTAAACAGAAGCAATAAACAGAACATATCATCACACACAAGAAGCACACATGAACACCATGATATAAGGTGGAAACCCGATGTGGGTGAAAACCACCTGCTACAATTTGTTTCTATCTTCCTTTAATAAGAATCTTCTTTTACAATGTACTAGTGCAGTCCTTTACCAGTATGCAGGCTGCAACCTACAGAGAGGTACAACCCTCTCTCGTTCTCCAGCTTCTCCTGGAAGGGAGCTACAACCCCCATAGTTCTTGTACTAGCTAAGATACTAGTACGTAGGTGCCGACCTACAATCTTCTCTCCTCCAGGTACCACGTTTTATAAATTTTCAGACTGGATACACTGAAGCACAACTCTATAATCTGAAGGTCACGTTTCATCCAATTTTCATACTGGACCCATCAATATCATTGAAGCACACAATCAATCAACACTAGCATTATCAGTCTCTGAATCACTGAACCCTGTCAACAAAAAGCAGTCACCAAAACACAGAGCAGAACCCTGAACTCTGCAACACTATTCAGAACCAACTGTATCATCAAAATCATGCATTAAAGTGCATACGCTACTTGGACAAACCAAACCCGCGTACATACGCGCTTTTATCAAAGCCAACCCGCGTATAGATCTATAAATATTCAATCATGATTTGCAGCGATTTCAAACTTAAGTTATACCCAGTTCAGATCATTACATGCGTCAGTATACAGATCTAGAATAAACATAATCAATCATATAGGGATAGTTCATTTCAAACCATTTGATCCCGATCTATCCTTAGATCTTGTTCTCCATCAACTTGTGAGATCCCTCCTTAGCTTAGATCAAGCAACCCATATCCTGCATACTAGATCTCATCCTTCATCAGATATTCAAGAATTTCTCCATGCCTTTGCCTAATGATCATATTTTCCTTTTATAGTCTTAGGCCTTGCTCAATACCATGGTCCAAAACCATAACAAACCAATACCATCAACTCAATACTAGGGATCAACACATCTGACGAGGTGCCATGGTCCAAAACCATAGGTTCAATTTCCAAGGACTAACCGCCACGGACCAAAGGTAAGTTTTCCAAAATATACGCGCTTTTCTTTGCATGAATGAGCGTGCATACGCATACGTGACTTGGTAATGCCTAAGCCGCGTGTATACGCGGCTTTGTCACAATGAACCTGCATATATTGATATTCTCTTCATTCTTGTAGACTGATCCTTGCTTCTGACCTTCTACACAATGATTTGTCATTTGTGTGGGTTTGCCATCAAGGACAACACTTATCTCATAATGCCAACAGTCTCCCCCTATGGACTTGATGGCAAAGCTAGCTTGTCACACTTTACAACTATCGTCTGATTCCTTTGAGTTGTCCTGCCTCCCATGCTTTCAATCACATCTGATATTTCTTCTGTAGATTCATCTAAGTATATGTAAGTGAGATGATATTCTATGAGAGGGTTGCCATCAAGTACAACACATGCATCATAATGCCAACAATATGCTCAACCAAGCCTGAATCAACAATTACCTTTTGTGGCAACTTTAGAGTTACCAGATCTAAATCGACTAACGAACGATCCAATTGCCTACACCCCTTGGTGGCCGGCGATTCCGCATAAAATTCCATTTGATATTCCTAAATTTAATGGAAATCCGGGGGAAGACCCATCGAATCATGTGATGACCTTTCATTTATGGTGTTCATCCAACACTCTCAATGATGATTCAATTAGGCTTCGCCTCTTTCAGCGAACGTTAACTGGTCTGACATCAAAGTGGTATATCAAATTGCCTAGAGCTTCGTTTGATAACTTCAGTACCCTAGCCACAACCTTTTTAACCTATTTTCAGTTACCCATAAGGTACGAAATAGGAACTGAGCTACTTACCAATTTCAAACAAATGATAGCCACTCACATATCTGATCATATTCATGAATGGCGACATCG
>APFE030164047.1:0-10778 GCA_000404065.3 Pinus taeda
AAGGTAAAGAAGTCATTGGAGTGAAATGGTTTTACAAGACCAAGAGCAATGCTGAAGGCAAGATAGAAAGGCACAAGGCAAGGCTGGTTGTCAAAGGGTACAAGCAGCAGTATGGGAGAGATTATGAGGAGACTTTTGCACCGGTTGCAAGAATGGAAACCGTGAGAGCAGTGCTGTCCATAGCAGCACAAACAAATGGAAAGTCTACCAAATGGACGTGAAGTCAGCATTCCTAAATGGAATGTTAAAGGAAGAGGTTTATGTTGAACAGCCTCTAGGCTATGAGAAGAAAGGTGGAGAGCACAAAGTGTGCAAATTGAAGAAAGCTCTTTATGGGCTGAAGCAAGCGCCAAGAGCATGGTACAGCAGAATAAATTCATATCTATTGGATAATGAATTCGACAAGTGTGAAGGAGAACCCACCGTTTACATCAAAGAAAAGGATGGTAAAATTTTATTTGTTGTCTTGTATGTTGATGATGTTATTTTTACAGGTAATGATGATCAGCTCATTAAGGATTTTAAATCAGTCATGAAAGAGGAATTTGAAATGACTGACATGGGTTTCTTGAGATACTTCTTAGGCATAGAAGTAGATCAAAATGAAAAAGGAATTGTTATCTCACAGACAAGATATGTAAATCAAGTATTGAGCAGATTTAATATGCAAGAATGTAAGAAAGTGATCACTCCCACAGTAATGGGATTAAAACTCAGCAGAGCGGACAGCAGCAAGGATTTTGATCCTAGTTTGTACAAGAGTATTGTAGGCAGCCTTATGTATTTAACAGCAACTAGGCCTGACATTATGTATGCTGTTAGTTTAATTTCCAGATTCATGGAGAGGCCAAAGGAGGAATATTGGCAGGAAACAAAAAGAATTTTGAGGTATGTCAAAGGTACTAAAATGTTTGGAATTTTATATAATGTCTCAGAACATTCAGATTTGGTTGGATACACTGATAGTGATTTGGCTGGAAGTGTTGATGATCGGAATAAATGCAACACAGGCACATCCTAGAACAATGAAGTAGTGGAAAGTGAGCAATCAACAGCAAAAGAAGCTTGTATTAGCTGAAAATGAAGACCAGTCGTTGCAGGTATCACAGTAGTTACAGTCTCGAGAAGTTGAACCTTACATCAAAATAGCATCCATCAACCATCATCCATTCTGAGTTCTGGACATATATAGAGGTTGATTACAAAAATATCTGCTATCCTATTCGTGGAAGGATCATAATGGATCACCAATCACATTAACTATCTGATATGGATCTCTGATACAATCTGTTGCTTTAATAAATTAATTTGACATTCTCTGGTACTTTATTGTCCTTCTTGAGCAGCTGTAGTATGAAATATAAGATATTTCATGACTGATAAATGCTTTAACGGCTAAAGGCTGTCATTTTCTTCTCTTGGGTACACAATATGTTGAATGCAATAGTTGAAGCTTTAACTGCACAGGGTTGGTAGATGATCATCTTCATTCCTTGGCAGCACAAAATGGCTACGGACATGAAGACTACATGGCGAACAAATGAATGGGACCGGGAGTAAACAACGGTAGCTAGATCGAGTGAATGGGCGGCAGAGATCTATCAGTGGGGTGTGTCGGGAAGCAATGGAGGAAAGAATGATTGTGGGCTGTCAGATCCTGCAGATGGATGGCAGAGATTGAATTGAAGGGGCTATCGGGAAGAAGCAGGAGCAAGCGAACTAGGGCCATTGGATCGTGGGATGGGCAGATCCAACGGTGACCGGCAGAAGAATCTGCGCGGGATTTAATGAATGAAGGAATAGTTTTGTGTGCCAGGTGGTATTGAACGGACTGCCTATAGGGGTCGGGCGGTATTCATACGTGGGGCTGTGATGTAATAGAACTGGGATGCATGGCAAAGGGAACCCACTTCCCCCACGAGTTATCGCGTGTGCAAATCATGGTAGCAAGGAAAGCGACTACAGTTAGATCACGCGGTGGATGCGATCAACTACTGGGAAATGATGATAGGTTAGCGAGTGGGAGATTCAACGGATATTGTTGGATCGGGGCAATCAATGGCTGTGATTGCAAAAGCGACAGAGGGTTAAATTAGTGCAGGTTCATGTGTTAAGTGCTCGAGCTAAAGAAATTATGGGTTATGCAGAGTTTAGAAGAGTAAACAGAGGCGGTGGGGTAAAAGGGAAATTAAGGTTTTCAAAGGAGTTTGGAGGAAAATAGGGACAGTGGGAGTAAGGAGAATATAAGGGAAATGAAGGAGGAGAGAGGAAAAGGTTGCTGCAAGCTTTCTTTAAGGACCAACAACACTGCCAAGCTATCTTTGACCCGGAAAAAAACCAAATTATGTAGCAGAGCTAACACTGGCTCCTTTTGGCGATGAGATCCTCCTTGTGAGGTCTCAAGAACTGCAGACCAATGCCTTCATACAAAATTAGCTTAAAAAACATTAGCCTAGTATCCATTGGGCATGGAGTCAAATTAAGTCTATACTAAAACCTGTAAAAGGACATGCTTACAATCATTAAGGCTCAAGAGCCTTAAACAACCTAAGTTTTCAAAAATTGGCCATCTGCTGGGCCATCAAAACTGTTCCTCCTTCTCCTGACCGATTCATCATATATCAGTAGGATTGGATTTATTTGATCATCTACCTCAAACAATTTATGACATTTGAGCTTGATAGGTAAATATGGATCAACTTTCATCCCCTTTCTGTGTGTTTTCCTCCTTTGATTTACTTTATGGGAGAATTTGTACACCTACTAAATGACCACGGTCGTTGTGCACTTATCCTTGTCATTTGTGGCCTACACAATTAGTATGAATGGAAAACCAATGTGTTCTTGTGCAGGGAACACAGAGACCTCATCTACTCCATTTTTCTTAGAACAGTCCTCATCCAAGGAGGAATCCCAAAACTGTGCATCCTCTTTCTCTGTTAACTGGCAAGTTGCCTTTTCAATTTGTGTGGAGGCCAACTGGGCAGGTTTCAGAATATCAAAACTGATTTGATTAGTATCAGCCTTGGACTTTAAATCATGGCCTGCCTCAGTGTTTTTCCTATCATATAGATATGGGCTTCCCAAAACAATACCACAAATATCAAGTGGAATGACATCAAGTTACACCTCATCTATAAAGTTTGCAATGATGGAAAATCTTAATTTACATCTTTTGGTCACATGCAATCTTTCATTTTCACATATCCAACCTAAAGGATATGGTTTAGGATGAGGATATGTTTCCAAATTAAATTTTTTGACAATGTCTTCATAAATGAGGTTTTCTTGTGAACAAATATCAAATAATGTATCTATCTTGATATGTTTCGAAATGACTCCAGTGTGGAAAAGTTCTATTCTTTCCTTTTCATGTTGAGTTTCATTGAGGATACTACTTAAAGAACTATTACTTTCAATACAGTCCTTACCTTTGAATCCCATGGTTGTGATCTTTGTTTCATCCCCAAAATCAGATCCTAAATCATGTTGTGTAGTTGCAACAATCTTTTGTTCCCCTCTATTGTTAAACTTTTTGGGTCTCATTTTAAGATGAAGTTTCCAACAATGGTCTTCATCTTGTATTTATTTTAAACAATGTTTACAGGTGATATTTTCTCCTTCTTTATTGACTGAAGCATTTTTCTTGCCTTTTCCTTTGAATTTCCCCTTTCCTTTGTCACCATTCTTGAATGGGTTTTTGCTGCCCTCTTGAGGAACATTCTTCCCACTTGATTCTAAATTAGTTTCCTGTACACAAACTTCATCTAGTTTTGAGGGTTAATCATGAGAATTGTGTGTCTCAAATAAATATGAAATCCTCCCATATATTTGAGCAAAGTATCTTGAAAAGACAAATCTATGCCCAAATTCAAAGCCCTTTTTCTAAATTCTTGAGTATAAGTTTGAACATTTTTCCCCTTAGCTTGTCTAAAGTTTTTCCAATCCATAATAGCTTTCTGCATGTATCCTAATGGGTACATTTGTCATCTTACTGCAACAAAAAAATCATTCCAAGAGGATAAAACCTTACCATGTTTCTTCATGTCTTCTTGAGTTTTGGCTTCCCACCAAATTAGTGTTGCACCTTCCAATCTAAGAGAAGCAAGTTGAATCTTGGTTTCATCATCTTTGATTATTTGTATCTTGCAATACACTTCAATCTGACGAACCCAATTATCCATTCTCTATGCATTTACCTCTCCATTGTACATAGGAAATTCAAACTAAATATCAAACTTAGGCAAAGGAGTTTTACCATGACCACATGGGGAATTTGGAGGTGTTTTTGAAAGGGTAGAAGGACTTAAAGATGAGGATGAGGTTGGAGGTGAAGGTGGTGGTTTGTCATCATTCCCTCCATTCAATTTTGGATTCCTGTCTCCTTTTCCTCCATCTCCTTTTGGAGGCTTTGAGCTCTCTCCATACAATTTGGATTTCCTCTCCTGATAAAGAAACTTAACCATCTCAGACATCTCAAAGAATTATTTTCCAAATATTTTCTCATCTACATCCCTTCAAGACCTTCTTCATGTGTCATGCCTATTGAAGCTTGAGGTGTGTTTGTTCTCCTTGAAATAATTTGAGATCTTGGCTCCACAAGTTCTTCTTCTCTTCTTTTGACCTTCAACCTTGTAAGCATCATAAGAACACTTGAAAATAAATCAAACCTTCACATTAATTTGTTTCTATGATACCAAAATAATCTAAATATGTAAATTTGAATATTGTTAAGAATTTGCAAGTGAAATTTATATGTGTTTGTGTAGAGGATAAATTTACTAAACACATAAAACAAGTGAATTTAACGATAATTTATAGCCAAATAGAGCCAAAATAAGCATATCTGAAACAAATAACACAAAACATGATAAAGGAGTTCGCCCCTGGGCTACATCTCATGGTCGAGCTTCCATTGCATGACCTCTTTCATTAAGTGCTCAAAAGTGTGTTTACATATTTTTAAATATCTCAAACAAAAAAAATTGATGTCTCCAATGGATCCAACATTGTAAAAAACACCCATTTTGGTTTTTTTTGTACCTTATTTGGCCAAAAATTGAGTACGTTATGCCTTTTTCTAGTTTTTTCTCAGTTGCATAGCTAAGCACCCTCCAATTCAGCCCAAACCTAGCTTGTGCACCCCACCTGGAAACAACACACAATTCTAGCTTACAATCCCGCCCAATGGGTGAAATTGTAGGATGGTTAGTCTGCCCATTAAGCTCTCTATCCCAAAAATTTCGGTCATGTTGCACACATACGACCAAATAGGGGGTCGAGATTCTAGGGCCTAACTCCAAGCCCCTTTTTCGTTGTAGTATGGTCACATGGGTGTACATCCCTATGGGGTTTGTCCCTCCGCGCATGCGCTCATGGTTCTATGAGGGGTCATGTGACCTGGGGCTGGTCCCTTTTCATTATCCGCCAGCGGTCTTGGATTTGCTCCATTGTATGGTTTTTGGTAGGGCGCCTTAAGGATAGGGATGGGGCTAAGCCATGGCCCTTGGTCCCGCCCCTTGGTTCCAAGGGCGTAAGGACCAAGGCTAGGGTCTAGCCACGGCCCCAACAGCCAACATACAATGCGTTAAAATTTAAATGCCACTCAGATCCATAACCTATTAAGAAACATGTGCATGTCGCTTTGGTGTGGGCCTGTGGTGTTTGCTACCAGGTTGCTGGTTCGATCCCTTGGAGGTCAGTTTGGACCTAAACAAATTTTAATGACATGTCTGGAGGCCACGTGGTGCTCCTTCATTGGCCCAAAAATTATCCTCAACCAATCAAATTGTGCCTTCACAAAACAATAAATAAGTGACACTTGTCGACATACAATTGGCTGAATTATACATAGTCATCTGCCCAGTCACCTGCCTAGTCAGTGTACTGACTGCTGATTGGGTGTACCTGCAGCTTCAATTTTTAAAAATTTAGTTATTTAGCGAATCGATCAAAACACAATATGGGGAGCATACAATATCGATTTTGAGTGAAACAAGTTGCATTGGATTCAAATCGTCGAGATCTATCCAATCATATAAGTTTCGAGCATTTTTTAGCACCTTTAATTTTGAGCACTAAATTGATCCCTTGGATTATATATCCACATTTGCACAAATTTTTCCAAGTAAGAATGCGGTTCTGCCATACTAGCCAGTAAAATAGGATGATTTTTAAAGGAGCTGGTAATTTCCAGAATGCTTTGAACCAGGATCGTGGGTCATATTCGAAACCTTAGTGAGAGAAGTGTCTATAACATTTTTCCACCACCATCGAGTGATTCTAAAGACTGTCATCCCATGTGAGGGAGTCTCCACCTATTCTTTGACATAATGCTGCATACCTTAATCTATTTGCGAAAGAATTCCAAATCTGGGCGAAATGTTCTGTCAAGCCGAGCTATGTTGCCTCCCTCCATGTCAGATGTACCCCATGCCACCCATTTATCACCTGTCCCAATAAGAAAATACCTCATTGATGTAAAGCTTCTAAGACGTTCATTGGGAGTCCATAATCCGATTCGAAACCCATGATAGTGTATCTTATAATCATGATCTAGTTTCCACCTCCAAATGACCATCTAATGCGTTGCAGAAAGAGTAATTTTATTTTCTGGAAACTACTCCAAATGTATGAACATTTTTTGATGCCTATTTCTCCCCTGCAAAACAAGTCCAAAAACAACTTACGTATTAGATATTTTCCAATGAATATCTTATGCATAATGCTTTCACCAAATAAAGCTTTACACAAGGATTTTATAAGGAGAGATTACCCAAATATTTTGGCATTAAGGATACCCCATCCATCAATATCTCGTGGTCTTGTGATGCTCATTTTATTAGGTGAAATTTTCCTCTATCTTCTGATCTTGACCACAGAAAGTGTGTCATGACAGATTGTATCTTGTTGCATATACAAGCATGTAGTGCAAAAAGGTGCATCCAATAGATGGCCATCTGTTGAAGAACCAACTGAATCAAAATGAATCTATCTCCCAAGGAGAGAGATTGGTGTGTCCAACACCCCAACTTTTCTCTAAATTTTTGTAGCAGCGAACACAAATCCTGTACCCGAAAACTATTTGGCTTCAACCTATATCCCAGGTATGTGAAACCATCTTGAAGCAGCTTGAAAGCTACCCCAGATGTGTCCCCAATGTTTATGATGTCATTGATATTTCCATGTGAATGTATAAGAGTCGACTCATGTCCATTCGGGATCAATCTAGATGCCAAACCAAAAAGATGAAATATGTGAAATAAATTTTCCCATTCAACAACAGATAACATACCAAATGTCAATATATCATCAACAAAAAATAAGTGGGTAATACAAACCTCACTGTTCATTTAAATACCCCTTAATTAACCACCAGCTTTTGCCAGGTTTATCTTTCTACCTATCCATTCATGTAGGCCTAGGTAAACCTTTTGTAAATTTAAATGTATTTATTACCTATTGTGGGGTTTCTTTTGCAATATGTGGTGCAATTGCTAATATATATTCTACATGAGGAATATACATATACTATCAATATTGTTAATATTCATTGTGTTACTTGTGGGAATTGAATATGGGTGGAGAGGATTTCATTCCTTTCTCCAAATCACTTAGAATAACCCCAATTGACTAATTTAATTGTATATATATACATATTAATTATATAAAAATTCCACTTTCCTCAAAAAGTACACTTTCTTTTTTTAGTTATTGAAATATTTAAGAAGAATAGCAACTTCTCAAATATGGAAATGTTAAATTAGCTAAATTTTCATTTAATTCTAGTAATATAAATATAGCATTGTGAAACATTTATAGCACACTTTCTTTAATACTAATCATAACATTTTTAGTTTTAAATTTCAAAATTTCTTAAATTTAAAATGTCATAATTATATTATGTAAAAAACAATATCCACATACACAATGTGAACAATACATAAGAGTAAACAGTATGGATTATGAGTATCATTGTTTTTGTGTGAAATGTTTAAAATTTTAAATTTTGTTATAACATCAAAAGAATTGTGACTTTCTTTTGAATATGATTTTTGATTAAGATTAAATTTTTCTTTATGTAACCTAACTTTTTTCTGAGATAAAAAATAAAATAAAAATTGTGATTGTAGAACAATCAAGAACATACTTTTAAACACAGATTTTAACTAAATAAAAAAAATTCATATCTTTTTTCTTTAAAGAAATAAAAGTAGAGAAAATAAAGATAGTGGTGAAAATAATAGTATGACTAAAATAAAATATTGTTTTTCTATAAAGATAATAAAAAACCAAAATAAGTCAACTATAATATTACTTATTCCATACACCGTCATTGCTTATGTAATCCAACAAATCCTAGAAATTCCATTTACTCAAATTTAAAATTAATATGATATATCATCTCAAAGTTGATGATAAAGAAATATATTTTCAAACATTTCAATTTCTTTCCTTAATTTGAACTGATATTAAACTCCAGGTGTTGGAGGTGTGGCCGGTAAAAAGGAATCATTTTTAAACGATATATACTCGAAAGTCAAGTAGCCAGCGACGAGTGGCAAAATTAGTTTATGTTATTGCAGTCGAGAATTCATTGAAAAGTGAAGGAAGCGTGGTTGTATGTTGTTGTTATTGCAGTCAAGTATTCATACAAAAGTGAGGAGTGGTTATATTTTTAATTTTTAATGATGTCGGTCAGCGGGGAATGCGTTTCCGGGAAGTTTACGGTGACCCAAAGATTTGCCACGTATAAATCACTGTTTCTTATGTCATGAATTTGGGATTCCTTGATTTAACAATTGGATTTCTAATAAAGGCCGTGAAGATTTCTTCATTTGATTTCATGACCATTGATTCAGAAATATTGGGCATTTCTATTAACCATTTTTGCTTTGTTTGTGGAGGTTTGGAACAGCCTTCCAAGGTATTTCATGGAAGGGTATCTGCGTTGACTTCAGAGAGTTTAGGTTGTTGAATTTGTAATTTCAACCGTGCATGGTCTAGCATTTAATACACTTCAAAACCACCTAGCAAAACCACAAACCCGTTTGAGGCATATCGCACCGCTTTTGGTTAAAGGCAGTTTCCGTACACAAGAGCTCGGATACAATTTGGATTTGACGCGTGGATGAGGCGTGACATCAGCCTCCGACATTTATTGGAAGGTAAAAGTCGGTTAAAAAGTGGCTTCCGATATTCTCCTCCGCCGTCTGATCTGCTCCAGCGTAATCCACCGTTGATTGTTCAAAGTTGCATTGTGGAGTAAAGCTCGGTTAAAAAGGGCTTCCGATATTCTTGTCAGCCTTCCGATGGGGTTCTTCGCTCTCCGCAGTGGATCGCATGAAGCTGCATACGACCCGCATCAAATCAAGGATTGCGTGGAGTAAAGTCAAGTTGAACTTTGACCATACCTTTATTAAAGTTTTGTCATACACGTAGGTGGATTATTAAACTTTTGATTACAGCAAGTATGGGCATAAATTAAATAATGGCATGGGCTATGTCATATAGTGTTAATTTTATTTTTTTTAATTTTTACGGCCGTAAGTTTGTTTTTAATAGAACAATTAAAAACATATGTTGGTTGACCATTTTTCGGTAAGTGTAAGAAATGTAAAAACGCACAGCAGTGCAGGAGCGAAAAAGACGAATATGTGAATGAAGAAAACCAGGGGGAGGTTTGTATCAGTAATATGTTCTCAGTAATTTTATTTTAATGAATATAAATCTTTTATGGTGGTGTAATACTCTGTTCTTCAATAATTGTTTTTTAAAAGCTTCCCTATGCAAAAAAGATCCTGAAGTAAAGGAAACAGAGCATTGCCTCTGTGTGCTTGAATTGTTTGTTTTTTGGATTTTACTAGAAAAAACCCCAACAGTGGTATCAGAGCAGGCTTAGGCTCTTTTTGAAGGTGACAAAGAAGCTGAAGAAACAGTCAGTGTTTTAAATACACAGTCAAGGATTTAGAAATATAGTTAAAGAGTGCTAGGATGGCCAGCACAAGCACTGGTATGGGTATGTTTAACACCCATCTCTCACAGTTTAATGGGAAGAACTATGACTATTGGGCAATAACTATGAAAGCCCTGTTTGCCTATCAAGATTTATGGGAATTAGTTCAAGATGGTTATGAAGAACTAGCAGATGAAAATGAGTTTAATAGATTAATTCCAGGAGAGAAGGATCTGTTGAAGAGCAATAGGAAGAAGGACTCAAAAGCCCTTGTATTTTTGTATCAAGCAGTGGACCAGAGTGTGTTTCCAAGGATAGCAGCAGCTAAGACATCCAAAGAAGCATGGCAAACCTTCAAGATAGCTTATCAAGGCATGGAGAAAGTGAAGACAACAAAACTACAGTTGCTGAGGAGAGATTTTGAGAATCTGAACATGAAGGAGTCAGACAACATTGACTCATTCTTCACACATGTAATTGGTTTGATCACACAGATGAGGACTCATGGAGAAACCATTGAAGAAAGGAGGATTGTGGAGAAAATATTGAGGGTCTTACCCTCAAAGTTTGATGCTATAGTCACCACCATTGAAGAGACAAAAGATCTCTCAAACTTTTCAGTTGATGAGCTACATGCATCACTGATAACACATGAGCAGAGATTGAGTAGGAATGAAAACTCATCTCTAGAGCAAGCCTTTAAGACCCAGATGTCCTTTGGGAGAGGAAGAGGTCAAGGCAGAGGAAACAAGAGAGGAAGAGGCAGAAGCCAGAACAGAGGTGGAAGGAACAGTCCAGCAAATGCTCAAGGAAGAGGCAGCAA
>APFE030164050.1:0-10496 GCA_000404065.3 Pinus taeda
CATCATTGCTTCCACCTGAATAGAGATGGGTACCAAGCATTTCCTAATTGGTGCACATTTTTGGCACACAATTTAAGGGGGGGTCACCAAAAAAAGAGAAAACTGAAAATACAAGACAAGAACAAAATATACTCAACCCATAAACATAGGAACAATTGCAAAACCCCAAATATTCCTACCTTGACAGTGGCAACAACACATATAACATTATCATCAACAATGTTGTCACAACCAATGTCGTTATTACGTAGTGATAGTACCATGCACTTACAGTGTCATGCATTGACAATGGCATTCACCGACATAAACTATGCCACTGCTGTAAACAAATTCTCCACTGAAAAAACCCAACTGCTCATACTAACAACAACTTAAATCATCAACACACTCCCCTTGACAAAAAACTACCCTACAAATTATAATTCTCTCAATACCACTCTCTGCAACAAAAAAGTCTAACTGAATGCATCCACCTACAACCAACTAAAATCAACACATAACATTTCCCAAACTGTTATACATCAAAATGCATTGTTGCATAGTACAAAAAGTTGGAATTAACTCATAGCATTGTTTTTCTTTAAACCAACAAACTAGAAATTTGACATAGAAACCCAACTGCAACAAATACATTTGCAACAACTTTAACCCATCATATTACATTTCACACAATTTTTGTTAGTAAAAACATGACATAAAACTACTGCAAATATATAAACTGGGCAACAAACTAAACCAATGGATAACACTTCCCATAACAAATTTGTTATACATAAAACATAAAAACTGCAACATAAAACTATACAACAGATTACGCTACCAATTGTTGCAGTGCATGAAAAATTTCTGCAAATACAAATACATTACTGCAAATAACACAGGAATGAAAAATAAACTGTTGGAACAAACATAAATATTGAACACACCCAGAAAGTTGTTGCAAACAAAATCATAACACCGGAACCTGGGTTATTTTCACATTACATAACCAAAATTTACACAAACAGGCCTCCCTTCCATGGCAACAAAGAGGCTTTATTTCCTTCATACTCTCCCTACACAGCCACCAAAAACACTATGCAACACTCTATATTCCAAAAATAAAAGACAACATTGAATCCTTATGTTCTCCGCTAAACCCGTAACCCTAAAGGGAATATTTTATTACGTTAATCAAAATATCTCCAAACCATATATCCCTCCAAATGAAATATACCTTTCATGAAATTTGCATTTCATTACATGTGCATTTCATTTCATAACATTTCATATTTGCATTATTATTTTGCATTCCATTTCAAATTTCTTCACATTTATATTTAGATTTTACAATTTCATTTACATTAAATTGCCAAAATTAACCCAAAGTTTCATTTGGGCTCCAACACATCTCCTCGAGAGCTTCACAGAAATATCAATTTTATCTCAATCTAAATCTCGAATTGAAAGTTATGACCATTTGAAGTTTGGCCCATTGAAATTTGTCATGTTATCAAGGCACTACCGCATGGCACCCATGTGTGACCCAAGTGGCTCCACCACATTACCCTTGGTCTAGCATGGCACTCACTTGGCCACATCAGACCATCATCATTCCTACCACTTCATCTCACACTATTGGGACTAACTAGGCATACACCACCATGTATTTCCATAATTCCTCATTATGTATGGGATAAGGGAAAATTCAAGTGCTCACAAAAAATCATAAATAGAAAATACCAAGTCCCCCAGATATAATACCACTTGCATGGATTATCTGGGCTTGCTCTTATAAGCCTCTTTGCATAAATATTTACCATACAGGGTCCCATACAAGATGTTTTTCGCTTCAATATGGCCTTCCACAAATATTTACCTTAGCGAGGTCCATCCTAGATAATATGTACTTCAATTTGGCCACATGTAAATGTTTACACCAGTGAGGCCCATCCTAAATACATGCTAGACATTCAAGTATTTGACCATTTTGTATATCTGGATACCCATAAATGTCAAAACCTAAAAACATATCCAGCCTTAGAAAAAAAAAATTGGTCCCTACTATACTTAGACTTACAAAATCTAAAAAATTCAAGGGACTCTTCCAAGGTTCTCCTTGAAAAATGGCATTGCTTACAACACCCATTTTATAGGGATAAAACCCTTATCCAACCACATGACATTCTGCTCACTATAATTAACTATCATACATTTCATATATTTATCCATTATGTAAATTCATATAGATTAGTTCCACACATGTTCACAAGGACTTCACAAGAAAATACTATTAGATCTACTGATCTATCATCTGTTGCACCAATTATAGACCTTTCTTAGGAAAGACAATCACAGTCTTTAAACAAATATACAATCATGTTACCCACAACTTAGACAATTGAAATCACAATTTCTAATAGTTTAGTTAGGCACATCCAATAGTCATGAATGGGCATATGAATGGATATTCACTTCATGAACATATAAGAAAATACATAAGCCTCCAAGCCCTTCATAACCATGATAACATACATATAAAGCATCTCCTCATAGACAAATAGGAGTATCACATTCCTCCAATCCTGAGGCATTCACTTCTATAACATATAAATAATAATATTCATCATTCATAGTGCAACACATTTGTAAGAAAACACACTTATCCATATAAATTGAATCACTAGAAACTAAGGGAGGGACTTCAACTCTCCACCCAACCATAGACTATCTACAATGAAATCTTTCCTATAGTTGGCCACCCTCGAGCCATATTTGGAGTTTGAGGAGTTAAGTGCTTAAGGGAATTGACACTAATACCAATCAACTAAATGACACAGGAATCCAGAACATATAGTGCCTCCATTTGCTAATTAATATAGAAATACAGACAACATAATATCTCCACCTACTAAGAACTATAGTAATTTAAAGCACACATTGTCCCCACCTTCTAAAAAATACAAGAATCCATAGAAAACAACGTCTCCACCTAATAAATAGTAAAGGGATCTAGATGAGGTGGTGTATCCACCTACTAAATAATACATTAATACAGAGCACACAATCTGTCCACCAGATAAATGATACATGAATATAGAGCAAAAAATGTCTCCACCTACTAAATAATACAAGAATATAGAGCACACAATGTCGCCACCTATTGAACAATATAGGAATCTAAAGCATATGGTGTCTCCACCAGCTAAACAATACAAGAATCCAAAGTACATTGTCTCTCCACATAGTAAACGATGCATAAATCCTGAGATCGCAATGTCTCCACCTACTAAACAATACAATGATATAGAGTACATCGCGTCTCCACATTCTAAATGATATAGGAATCTGGAGCACACAATGTCTCCACCTGCTAAATGATACAGGAATCTAGAGCACATGATGCCTCCACCTGCTCCTCTTGTATTCACTTCACACCATACTCCTCTACATGCTCCCACATCTATTGATCTTTGCATCGATCTTATCTCTCCTATGAGATCTCTTTCATGTTTTTTGTCTTCATATATGAGCATATTATGTCTCATTATCTTTCCCACCGGTTTGTTTTGTTGTTGAGTGAGTTTCCCGGCTCTTTCATGTTCACCACACCAACATGCCCTATGAGGATGGGGATAATATCAACTCATCATTCACTTAAATAGCCTATACACAACTTCAATTCTTACACCAGCATAGCCATAAATTCATCAAGGAGATAAGTGGCAGAATAAATGAAGTGGATTGGATTCACACTCAACATAAGAAACTCCTCCTCCTCAAACCTTTGAATTTGTGTCAACTCCTCTAGTCTAGTCATTATTTACATTTTGATCCAGATTTAAATAGGAATGCAACAAATTACAAAGATAACCATAAACACAGAGATGCGATAACCATAAATACAGAGATGAAGCAGAAATAATACTTCATTTCATTACTGTAAAATACTAAAATATGCTTATAAACAGAAATGGAAATAAACCAACTAGGGTGATGGTAGCTTATCTTTGAGAAGAGATGCGGCAACTACATGCCTCTGAACTATGTTACAATGAGGCTCGAAGGCCTATTTATTGTTGAGAAACAATGGAAAACCCTAAACATCCAAAAATCTAACCCTAGAAGATGAAACGCCAAATTGTGGGCCTCTTTTGGTTAAATTAGTACATCAACTTCCCGAGGTCGTAACCTTGGCATCCAATCTCCATTTGACACGTACAATAGCTTGTTAGAAAAATCTATTCGAGGACTATAACTTTGGGAAGAGAAACATCAGTCTATGACTTATGTTGCTCCTATTTTTCCCAAAAAACGTCGTTGAGGGCCTCAAAACGGCTCCAGAAGTTCAGGACTCAAAAAACTGCTAAAAATAGTAAATTGTGCTACAATTACGGAAACTGAAAAACTGAAAGATACAGTATTGGGGGTCCAAGTGGGATAGGTGGGTGGCCACCAACATCCACCTGGATCATTCCTCCCCCCTTAAGAACCAATGGTCCCATTGCGTTGAGTTCCTCCATCTGTTGAACTTTGTCCCTGGTGAGCTATTTTGCAATCTCTGATGTGTCCAGTAATGGTGGGAAGCATAGTTGAGGGCATTCCACATTGAACGCTCGGTGTAAGAAAAGGAATGGAGGAATGTTATGCTCCAAAGCATTGTTTCCCACAGCCTTGGTAATGCTGTAAGGACCATGTCAAAGTGGTTTGAGCTTCTAATGGGCTCTTGTAAGGCGTTCTTTCTGCAGATGCATCCTGACTTTGTCACCCACCTGAAACTTGTGTGGTGCCCCTATGAGTGAGGAGAAGTTGTTCCTATGTTTTGTCATGACCGTATCCCTTTGTTACTGCTGCTACATGGAGGAACCCTTCACAGGGGTCATGGATGTGGCTACAATCTTCCCCTTACTTTGGGAGCAGACCAGACAGAAAATAAATTTCCTAGTCTGTGAGATGAGCGTGTTGCCTTTCTTGGCAGTGATCAAAGAGATGGTGGTAGCTGGGGCTACCTCTGGTATCCTGTATAATGAATTATTCAAATAAATAATGATAGCGCGAGGCCTTGACTCATACACAGCATGTCGCCTCCACAAGTATGGCTAGCCAAATAGTACATCACAAACATCGAGAGGTGCAACATCACACAATACCCCATCTGTGAAGGGTTTGATGTTGTAGGGAAAGCAGCACTATTGGCGAACTCGGAGATCTCGTCCTTGGTGAAGCCACTTGATACTGTATGGTTGTGGGTGTGGTGTAGTCGATAGGTCCAACGCTTCACGACCTTTGCTAAAATGAGGTTCTTTTGGCTTCCATTGTTGATAATGAACTGTAGCAACAAACCCTTCACCCACATCTATGAGTGGAAAAGACATTCCCCCTCCTCTGGGTCTTCAGGCTCATTCTTCTGGATCTTGGGCGGTGGCAACAGTGACATTGGACTCCGCATCAATGATATACTTCCCTTTTCCATTCCCCTTGTCGAGTTCTAACTCAGGGTCAGAACATGCATCTGATTCATAAGCCTTCAACTTGGCCACCAGCAACTACTTGGTCTGACACTCACTTGTGTTATGAGTGGGACTCTTGTGGAACTCACACCACTTCCCTATGTCCTTCTTCGACTTTGTGGTGTTTTTATTTTCCTGCGGCTTTGATGGGTTGTCTTGGGTCACCCTGCCTTGGCTTTGTCCTTTGGTCTTCAGGTTTGCAAATCCAAAGTCTCGCTTATTTTGTTTCAACTTTTTCTTGATTTTGACAGCGTATCGGTACGTCGTTCCGAGCAAGGAGATGTTCAAGAACTCCATCTCTTCCTAGATGTATCTATGTAGGCAGCCGTGGTATTTGAGTACCAGATGCAGCTTAGAATCTTTGATACCCAACTGTGTGTGAAGGGTATGAAAAATGTTTGTGAACTCTGGCACTTCTTGGTCCCTTCCCTATCACAGCATGGTCCACTTCATGTATTTGTCCTCATAGATTTTGACAGTGTAGTACTGCTCCTTAATGGCATCCCAGAATGAATTCCAAGTGGGTGCGGCTGAAAATAGTGAGCCCGTACTTTCATCCTTATGCTCGCAGTAGGTTTCCCACCAGTCCTTGACATGGGGGGCTGCTTTGAGAAGAGCAAAACTAATCTTTTCCCGACTGTAAAAATAACCCTCTAGTAGATTTAACCATTTATCTATGGCATATGCATCTATTTGACCCTCGAAGATGGGGATTTCAAAATTAACTTGTACCTTAAAGGGTGTGATGTTTCCAAAGTAGCTGTTGGAAGCTGATGTGTTGCCTCTAGGTAGCCACTGAAGGATCTCAGCAAATTTGTCCATCATCGTGTTCCTTTGCCGCTCGAGGGTTTCTTCGAGCAAGATTTTGTTAGGATCTCCTACCCCCTCATCTTTCTTTTCATCCGCCATGGGAGGCCTTCGGGATTTTCAAGGTTATTCTTGCAAAGGCTCGACTAGTTCAAGCCCTAACTCCTTATATCTTGACCTCATTGGGGACATGCAAAGAAAAACAGAGAAAAAGCATACCGCTCTAATACCAATAATCTAGATTTAAATAGGAATGCAACAAATTACAGAGATAACCATAAGCACAAAGATGAGATAACCATAAATACAGAGATGCAGTAGAAATAATACCTCATTTCAGTACTGTAAAATACTGAAATATGCTTACAAACAGAAATGGAAATAAACCAAGTAGGGGGATGGTAGCTTATCTTTAAGAAGAGAAGGGGCAGCGACATGCCCTTGAACTATGTTAGAATGAGGCTCGACTGCCTATTTATTGTTGAGAAACAATGGAAAACCCTAAACATCCAAAAATCTAACACTAGAAAATGAAACACCAAACTATGGGCCCCGTTTGGGTAAATTAGTACATCAACTTCCTGGGGTCGTAACTTTGGCATCTGATCTCTGTTTGACGCATACAATAGCTCGTTAGAAAGATCTATCCGAGGACTATAACTTTGGGAAGAGAAACATTGTTGTACAACCCATGTTGCTCCTAGTTTTCCCAAAAAACGTCGTTTAGGGCCGCAAAATAGCTCCGGAAGTTCAAGAACCGAAAAACTACTAAAATTAGTAAATTGTGCTACAATTACAGAAAATGAAAAACTGAAAGAGACAGTTGTGGGGGTCCAAGTGGGATAGGTGGGTGGCCACCAACATCCATTTGGATCACATTTTCACATTATTTACACAAATTAATCTATACAATGACATTTTTACAAGAGGGATAATAAGGAGGTCTATCACAATAATAAATTGTAGAACCATAATCGTGAATTCTCAATCCAACATCCACATCATCAAGGCTTCAAGTTAGCACCAAGGAACTACTACGTTCCAAAGATAAGTATAAAGAAATTTGATGGTAATGATCCTATAACATGGATATTTTAGACGGAGAAATACTTTGATCTACAACAAGTGGCATCCTTACAGAAGGTAAATATTGCATCTATGATTTTAGAAAAATAACATGCATGGTATCAATGCGTTTGTGAAAGAAAAAGGGATTGTGTTATATCTTGGTACATTTTTACAAAGGAGTTGATAACATATTTTGGGCATATTAAGAGCAACACATTCCTTAGTCAATTGGTAAATCTTCAAGAAAAAGGTCCAATTACAGAGCACATCCAATATTCCCAAATTTTGAGCCTCAAAGTAAAGAATATTTCAGTGAATAATTTGTTGGACCTATTTATGGGAACTTTAAAGAAAAGCATCCAACATGAGGTGTACCTCTTTGAACCTAAATCTATAGAGAAATGTCTTAGTTTTGCAAGGAAAGTTGAGAGTAAAAATATGACAACAAAAAAATCAGCCACTAATAACTATAGCAAAGATCATGCTCCCTCTGCTAAACTAACAATGTTTAATCCTTAGCAAATGAATGAAATAAGAGCAAAGGTACTATGTTTCAATTGTGATAGGAAGTACAATAAGGGTCATAAATGAAATCAGAATAAATTATTCTACATGGACTCTCAATAGGAAAAATATCAAGAATTGGAACATCCACAAGATTTAGAGCTAGAAGAGACTACTTCCAACCATATATTGTAATGCATTGACTAGCATCAATACTCCACAAAGCCTCAAGATAGGAGGATATATCAGAAAGAAAAGGGTAACAATTTTGATTGATTTAGGCAGTACCCATAACTTCATCAATTACAAATTAGGAGAACTTCTCAATTGTCTCATATTTCTAGCACCAAAGTTTCAAGTAATGGTTGTAGATGGAGACGCCATTAATTATTCAGAGAAGTGCCATAGTATTAAGTTTAATATGGTGGAGTGTTTCTTGGATAGTCCCATGATTGCAATACAATTGGTGGTTCCAATTTTGTATCAGAGTTCCAATGGTTACAATTATTGGGGATAATAACCTGTAATTTTTAATGTATCTTCATAAGATTTAATTAATAAAGGAAGGAAATTGAACTTAGAGGTATCTGAGGGAAACCCTCTAAATTTATAAGCTCTAATGGAATGAAAAAAAAAACTCAAATGGGGGCACCATGGCGTGATGACACAATTATGTTCATTAAATGTTCAAACATTAATATCATCTATGTAAGTGGATCTCCATAATGCTATCAACAATCATCCCAGGGTATTTGGATTAATGCGTAATTGTCTTCCACCTAATTGTGATCATGACCATATTATTTATTTGCACCTGGAAAGTGTGACAAATATAAATGAAGATGGAACAATAATTATAGAAGTAGAAAAATCCTTGAAACAAGGATTAAGTAGCCAATTAACCCAACATTCATGGATTACATCATCAAAGAGAAGAACCTAGTAGTGGAATAGATGACATGGGAATATGACTTATTTTGACATAACCACTAGTAGTCAAGAGTTGAGGACAACACTTGTTTGAAGTGGAGGGGAATGTTAAGCCCTATTTAATCCCCATGTCAACCATAAAACCCCTTACTAAACCATAGATATTGAGGTCTTACATTTATATTATTATATTTCTATGTAGGCTACAATAACTCATGGTCCCATTTTATTATAATTGTACCCATGTATCCTATATATATACTATGGAGACCTAGTCTTAGAATCATAAACTATTGTCTTGGACATTATATTCATTGTAAAAAGAGTTTTCCTCTTTAAAGAGGATGATAATTATTTTTTTCTTATGATTTTTAAGGTGCAAAGATCATAACAAAGAAGGCTAAAGAGAATGTTTTGGTTAATTCCTTATATAGATAGTTTGAAGGTGATGTCTCACTCCTTTCCTTATCATTACCAAGTCAAATATGGATTGAGGAAGTGCAAAAGAGATGGCTGGAAAATAATATTTTAAGGTAACTCATCCAAAAACTTCAAATGGATCCCAACCCCCCTTCACGTTATACATGTTAGCAAGATACATTGTGGTATAAGGGATTCATTATTTTGGAAAAAGATTAAAACCTAAAACAATGAGCTTTATAGGAGATACACTCATTACCAACAATACCTCACTTTAGCTTCCACTAAGCCTATGAAATAACTAAGTGTACATTCTTTTAGGAAAGCATGAACATAGATATCTAGAATTTTGTAGCATCCTATGATGTTTTTGAAAGAAACAAGGGGGAGACAATAAATTTACTAGGGGCATTACAACCTCTAGCAATTACAACATAGATTTGGACAAAAATTTCAGTGGATTTTATTGTAGGACTTCCAAAAGCATGCAATCAAACAATCGTTATGGTCGTCGTAGATTTTCTTTAAAAATCTAGTCATTTTTGTGTCCTAGCTCATCCTTTCACCTGTTCCCTAGTTTCCCATCCCTTCATGGATTCAATATTTAAGCTAAATGGTGTACCAACTTCAATCATTTCATATCAATGCCCCACATTTATGAACAAATTGTGGAAGGAGTTATTTAAAATTCAAGGTACACAACTAAATATGAGAAACACATATTATCCTCAAGAAGATGGCCAAACATATGTGGTCAATATGTGCTTGGAAACCTATCTGATATAATTTTATTTTGAAAGGTCGTACTAGGGGTCATAATGGCTTATGCTTTCTAAATGGTGGAGAAATACTATTTTTCATGTAGGTACCAGATTTACATGATATGTAGTGGTTTATGGCCCAAACCCATATGGCCTTAGAATCCTATGTATTGGGTACATCCAAGGTTCATGCATTAGATAAAATGCTTCGCATTAGAGAATCTATTATATGTATCCTTATGAACAACATGGTTATGGTGTAAAATTTAATGAAGCAACAAGTTGGTCAACTATATCTTAGAAGTTTTTTGTTGAAGAGGAATAAATATTCATTTGTTTGTATCCTTATGTTGTGCCTTGCAAAACAACCCCCCATTTCATCTTTATTATTATTCACAAGATCATTAAAATATGAAATGGGTCCCTTTCAAAATAAAATTGATGTCAATAATCCCTACTTTATGAAATTCCAATAAAACTAAGAAAAGCAATATTCCTTTGAAATATTGGAAATAAG
>APFE030164060.1:0-20853 GCA_000404065.3 Pinus taeda
TTGGTATAAACCGTCTTAAAAAATTAGCTTTTCCCTGCAAACTCTGTAATTGCCGCAAAGTTGCAGGGGGAGGAAGATTCACGATTGCCTCGACTTTAAGGGGATCCAAACGGATGCCCTCTTGGGAGACGATAAACCCGAGTAGTCGACCTGATTCCACGCAGAAGACACATTTGTGCGGATTTAAGCAAATATTGTAGTGTTTGCAAGGAAGGAAGATTTCACGAAGGTGCGATGGATGGTCTGCGCATTTAGCTGAATGAGCGGGGAGATCATCCAGATACGGCTGTACGATGTGTTTGATATCGTGGAAAGCATACGACATCGCACGTTGGAAAGTAGCGCCGACATTTTTGAGGCCGAAGGGGATCTTTTTATAAGCAAAGGTGCCCGAGGGACAGATGAAGGCCGTCTTATGTTGATATGCCGGAGCAATGTTGATCTGGTTGTAACCAGAAAAGCCGTCCATGAACGAATATATTTCGCTACCCGCACATTCGTCAATGAGTTGATCAATAAATGTAGTGGGGTAGTTGTCCTTTGGGCAAGCTCTGTTGATGTCACGGTAGTCAACGCAGACACGAATGGTACCCTGTTTTTTGTCGACAAGGACGATATTTGAGACCCATTCTGTCAGTGGGATGGGATAGATAAATCCCGCCTTAAGAAGCTTTTCAACCTCTGCTTTGATGGCTGCCGCCTTGCGGGGGTGCACGGGACGCAAATGCTGGTGAACAGGTTTGGCCCCGGGATATGTTGGTATCTCGTGCACGACTATAGATGGATCAATACCAGGCATTTCTTCATAGGACCATGCAAAGACATCGCGAAATTCGCGAAAAAGAGCGATATAAACCTGAATTTCCTCAGGAGTGCAAGTCACTCCTATGTAAATATTCTCGACGATCCCTGCCTTGACAGAGATGTCGATTGGTTGAGTCTGCGTGATGTTCCCTAAATTCCCTTCGGACGATGTGTGATAAATCTGAATGGGCGTCTGAAGGGGTTGAGAAGGGAGACATGAAGCAAACCGTGCAAGACACAGTAGAGTTTCCTGGGAGGTAGGGAGAAAGGAAGAACGGTGGTGAAGAGGGAACCACGGTCGTTCATCCAGAGACATGATCTCTATAATAGCCTCATCGGAAGGAAATGTTTCCTTCAATGGATCCGAGGAGGTGTATTCTCCTAACCAAGGGGAAAAATCATCTGAGTCAAGCGCCCCACTCGAGACGGTGGGTTCATCATGAGAAGCCGATATAGCGACAATTTCAATGTAGTTGAGCTCGGCTTGGCTCAACGGCATCTCCTCGCCCCAAGGTTCTATCTGGTCGATGGAAGGAAGAATCCAAGGATCAGAACGAACTGAGATCATAGAGATCGAGGCGAAGTTTGGAGGTGGGAGGGAAAAAAAACCCATAAGGGCGGGTTCTTTTAAGAGCTCGGCTCCCACATTTTCATACGGAACTGAGGTATGCTCAACGAAGGGTATGTTTCCCTCAGAAGAGGAAGCGAAAAACGAGATTTGATCAACCGTGACAATTTTCCCTTGATGGGAAAAGAGAATGACACGGAAGAGAGACGAAGCCACAGCACGCATAGCGTACGTCCAGCTCCGGCCCAGAAGAAGGTTATAGGTAAGACTTGCGTCTACAACTTCAACTTCAACTTCTACAGTCTTCCCTTCTAAGGTAATCGGTAGTCGTTGAAGGATACCATACGGTTAAGTCTCTCTCCCGTCGAATGCTTCCAAGGTCGTCGGGGACTGACTCAACATCGGAGACCCGATGGCTTTCCAACATGCAACAGACATGATGCAAGTTGAGGCGCCCTCATCAATAACTGTACGATGGATCGTCTTAGAATTGATGACGACTTGAATGAGGAAAGCTATCTGATGAGGCAGTCGCGGAACATGACTCTCGAGGTATAAAGTGATTAAATCCGAGTCCGTTGGGTCTATGCCACTGATGGCCAATAGCAGGGACTTCCTCTGGGGGGGCAGCTCTGAAGGACCTCTAATGCGGACATGGCAGACGGAGCCTGCGCTAAGTCCTCCACGATGCTATAGTGCTGGGCAGCACGAGCATTCAGCTTGTACGAAGACCTCCTGAGTACCCCTTTGGGAGGGGGTCGGATTGTCGTCTCGGCACTCGGTCTCTCAATATGGAGAGGACCAGAGCTGGATGGAGGAGCACTTGAGGGAACCTCTGGCTCCTTCCCGGCGGACGACGGATAATCCTTAGCTCAAGTTGATACATGAATAGGAATAGTTCCAGCCATGAAGACCTGGGAACCGAAGCGAGAGGATGAAGAAGGATCAGCTGCCATCTGGGTTTGCTGAGAGGGAAAGGGTTCTTTCAAAACAGCAGGGATCCCTTGAGCACCTTTCAACAACCGACTAACCTCGGCCCGCATAGGGCAGTGCTTAGTATAGTGGTCTTCCTCACAAATGAGGCAAGGATACTTAGGCTTTCGCTTAGCTCCTTCCTCACCAGGAGGTTTAGATGATTCCTGCTTGGGTTGATCGGACTTATTTTTCCCTTTCCCCTTTTCCTTTTTCTTTCCTTTCGAGGCTTTGCCTATCGTAGAAGATTGAACGACATTAACCTCAGAAGTGTTACCGGAAATAACAACGCCCTGGGAAGAGTTTTCGTTAGGTGAACTCGACTTCTGCTTCCCAGAGTTGGATGAATTTTTAGAGGCATGGCCTACAAAGCCAATGGCTCCATCAACAGATGGTTTGGGCGGAGCCTTGGATGTGCCGGGCCTTGGGGCGTCTGGCAAATAATCGTACAAAGTACCAGACTGAGAATAGACTAAGTCTAGGTACTGAGCACGCGTGATCACCTGCTCTTCAGTTACGCATGCCCCATAGCAATGTCCCGCACAATCTTGGGGACAAAGGAGGTAGTAAACCAGTCGGTGAGGAGGAAATCAGGTATCCAGAACTTGATTAACCTGCGACGCCTTCTCCATTCATGAATATGATCAGAGATATCTGTCGCAGTGTCCTGCTTAAGAGACATAAGGAGATGAGTCCCCGTCTCATACCGAATGGGTAACTGAAAGTGATTTAAAAATACCATAGCCAGTGAATTGAAATCATGGAATGATGCACAAGACAATTCGATATACCATTTTGCTGCCGAACCAGTGAGGGTCCTCTGAAAGAGGCGAAGTCGGATCGAATCATCGAGCCATGAATTCGACGAACACCATAAGTGATACGTCATTACATGAGCCTGAGGGTCCTCTCTGGCCTTCCCATCAAATTTGGGACAATCACTAGGAATTTTAGTTGGAACTGGTGGCCATTGTGGGTCGTGTAGAATGGGATCATTCATCAACTTTGACACATCGGGCAGTTCCAATGTGGCTAAAAATGGTAACTACGGATTAAACGACATTTGCAGTGGATACGAGGTAGAACCAGAATTCCACCCAGGCCCAGGTTGCCCCCATTGTCCTTGTCCCGATGGGCCAGGTCCGTAAGGGCCCTGTCCAGAAGGATTTTGTCCATAAGGGTTGTTCCCGGAACTAGGTTGTTGATTCTGCCCCCCAGCACCCCATTGGTTACCATATTGGCCAACAGGTTGTTGATAATTCGGTTGAGGATTACCCTGCGGCTGTTGGTAATTCTGATAAGGGATATATGGATTTTGCCCCTGGGGTTGCTGGTATCCGTACTGAGCCTGTGAACCAGGTGGCATTTGATGGGATTGATACCCACCTGAATGCTGGGGCTGGGATTGGTACCCACCCGAATAGGGAGGCTGGGCCTGATACCCGCCAGAGTACGGAGGCTGGGATTGAAACCCGCCTGAGTACGGAGGTTAGGATTGATACCCGCCCGAGTAAGGAGGTTGGGATTGGTACCCACCTGAATGCGGAGGCTGGGATTGATACCCACCTTGATATGGATGCTGGGATTGAAACCCACCTGAGAGAGGAGGTCGGGATTGGTACCCGCCTACATGCTGAGCCGTCTAGCCAGAGGGTTGTCCTGGTCAGATTGGGGGCGGCCCTGCTCGTTCAGAAGGTCTAGCTTGCTGGGTGAGAGGCTGCCCTTGCCCAACCGAGGTTTGTCCCTGTTGACCAGAGGGTCGCTGAGTGGTAGGCCGGCCTTGCTGCACGTAAGGCTGGCCCCCTTGCCCTGAAGGGTTACCTTGCTGGTTTACGGGTCGACCCTGTTGCCCATGGGGTTGTCCCTGGTTCCTGTAAGGTTGCCCCGAAGGGTAGCCTTGTTGGGTACCTGGTTGACCTTGTTGGGCGTTGGGTTGTCCCGGGTTTCCTGAAGGTTGCCCAAGATATGTAAATGCCGGACCACTAGAGACCAAAGGTTGTCGCTGATAAGGTTGTCCTTGTGGGCCTCCCTTCTGACCTGGGTAATTTTGACCAGCATACTGCTGCCCATAATTAGGCTGCACGTAAGGCTGTTGACCCTGGTAAGGTGGTCCTTGCTGTCCTTGTCCTGGATAGTACTGGCTGCCACCATACCCGGTGGTGCCCCAATCCACGTTCAATGGAACAGAAATCTCATCATAAGGAATTTGAGGCAAGGAGGTGTAAAAATAATGATTCTCGGCATCATAGTACGGACTTTGACCATCCAGGTTCTGGACATTGCGCAAGTATTCAAAATATGCCTCCTCTTCCGTCATATACTCAGAAGCAGGAGGAGCACCACTTGCGGGGTGCACAACTCTAGAAGAAGGGGACGGTTCACCACTCTGCGTTGGACCTCGAGATGGGCTTGCGGCAGAAGTGACAGTGGATGAAGCTGTGACCGTACTAACAACTGGAGTTGTTACCGCGACACAAACGGTCGGGTTGGTGGGGACTGCTGTAACAGTAGAATGAGGAGCTTGGGAAACAAACGGTCCTGTGGTAGGGACGATGTTTTGACCCCAAACGGAAGAGGAAACTGCCGAGTTCATAGCATCCCGCAATGACCTGTAATGCCCTGGCACCGTGACACCCAAAGACGTAACGATGTAGGGTGTGGAGATGATGGGGGATGTTGCCGCAATGGGAGAATCTATACTCCACATAACGGACGGGCCACTAGACACTGGAGAAGCATCGCCCATATCGGATGAAGCCATCGGAGATGGAGCACCGACGGGAGTGGTAGGGTAATCCTTGTCAGAGGGCTCCCAAATAGGGTTGTAAAAGAACTCGTAGAAATCGTCCTCTGGAGCTCGAGAATTCAACGGCTGGATGCTCAGAACAATGGGAAGAGCGTCACAGACCGGAGTTTCAGGGGAAACAGAAGATGGGATTTCTTATTCACTTGGGATCGAGGACGGAGCTGATGGATCCGCCAGGATGACCAAACAAAGACCCTAAAATAAGCTAACGGTAAAACCTACACAAAACTAAACGCACACAAGATCTAACCGGGTAATGTTATCGTGGCCAAATGAATTTTAAGAGACAGGAACTGAACTTGACCTTTTCATATTTCGAGAGTCGAGAAAAGGACGAAAAGATGACCCTATCTACTTCGAATGTTTAATGAGCACGAAGTGACATGACGCTCACTTACACCTTTTCTTTTAGAGAGTCTGAAAAGGATCAAAAGTGACTGCTCTGGAGATTCTAAGCAAAAAGGTTTGCCAAGCAAGCTGTAAAACTGCTATATACACCTTGGCAATCGTATGAGAACCAAGGACTTTACGTACTGCAGTCAATCTTCCCGAATGCTGTGTTCGGTGCGTTACGGTTTACAAGGCGGTAGAATCGGCTTCCTATGGATAAAAGATGCAAGCCTAATGGAGTCTCCCCATATATACGCGACGGTACGCGGGAGCCCAATCCGTACTAGCACTTATCGTTTCACCGTGGAGGAATCACCCAACCACTCGACGGTAAGCTACTAGGTTTAAAGACGCCGGAACACGTCTTTAGCCTAGACCTCTAGATGTTCGCGTTAAGTTCCAATGCGTTTTTTAGATAAATTTGGTTAATTTTACGGTTGATCTTTGAATTAAGTTTTAGTTTTAGGCCCTACCGTATGATCTCTCAAAAACACCTGAATGCAACTATATGCCAAAGATCATCATTTTGTTCGATGAATTCTAACTATAAGAAGGTTAAGAATATTTCAACCAAACAAAACGAATTCAAGCAATCACGCAACCTAATGCAACTAATAGCAAGGAAATGAAACTTTTCTTTTGAAAGCACAAAACAACGAAATGTTCTTTTCCTTTCAACTATTAAATGCAAAAGACACTAGTTTGCTTTTCTTTTCAATGACACAAAAGTGCTTTTAAAATGAATTAGAGAGATAGCAACACTAAGTGAAAAACTAAAATCACTCAATGCAAACACAAGACAATTCCCAAGGCACTAAAAACCAGTTTCCCAAATCAAAGGAAAACGAGGGTTTATGAGCTACGTGATCTAAGCTCAACAAGACACCAAGGAATTCAAAGGAGGAAAGCAAATCACTTGGAACACAATGAAACACTTTCAACAATCACCAAACGAATGTGAAAACAAAAACGAAGTTGGCTGGTCAACCAAGAACACGAGATCCCAAACGGGAGGCTTGACACACACGGCCACTAGATGCCCTAGGGTTTGAGTGTGAAATCAATGGAGAAAAGCGAACACCCAAAGGATAAGAGTCCAAAACCAGACAAGCGACGATTCGACACACTTCAATAATCGCAAAAGTCAAGACAAAATGCAAACCAAGCAACGAAAGCAAAAGGAAGGCTTTGCAAAAACTGAAAACAGGCAACAAACGAACCCTCGCGGAACAAGGCTTCACAAGCAAGCATGTCACAGCTCAGACAAAATAAACAAGCCAAAAGCCAAGTGGAAAAAGTAGGGGACAGCCAAACCAAGAGGTTTGGGAAGCCAATTTGGACAAAAGGGAACTTTACAGGATTAGCGCGGGTGACCCCTCAGCAACAAAGCAATGACAAAGCAGCGCGTGTAGCAACATTGCGCTGTCAGCACGGAAGGACACGGATAAAGGGCGCTGGCCCGAAAACAGGGTTAGCGCGACTGTTAAATGTAAAAACGCGATGACAGGGAAAGCAAAGAAGTAATTGTGCGATGTTAGCGCAACTGTTCTGAAATAAAACGCGTTGAGGCTGAAAAACAGTCAAAATCGAATTAAAAATCCCCAAACCAAGGCAACAGGCTTCTAAGACAATTAAAGCAGTTCCCAGGATGAACCAGGAAACTGATCAACAGAAAACCAATCCCCAAACTTTGACAAGAAAGCAATAATCAAATCAACAAACAAGGATGAACTACAAAGAGACAAGCAAGCTCCCCAGCGGAGCCGCCAAATTGTTGGAGAGATAAATCCCCTCTACGGATAGAGGTGATCCCTACTAGCCCAAAAGGGGTCTAGCAACAATCAAACAATGCTACTCTGCAGGTTCCTAGTTGTAATTAACAAGTGGGTAGAGGACACCTACTTGGATTCCAACGCTATGTTTGATGAAGAGATGATCCTCTCGCTCCTTCGCTCCAGCCGATCACAGTCCTCCACTATTCTCGTGGACGGACACCTGCACAAGCAAAGAGAGAACAAACACAAGCGTAAAATCTACTAACAAAAATGAAAGATATAATTCACATTGATCATTCATAAGAAAAATGGGAATGGAACCATAACAGTAGTCATCTATCTTTATTAATCAGAAAATAGAGTAAGGTACAACCAAAGTCCTGACACTAAGTCCTTCTCTAGAGGGTCCAGCCAGCATGTCTCCCAAGCATTCACCTTTGAAGTGGATCTCCCAAGTCAAAGAGGTCTCTCTCTCACATACAAGGAAACAAACTCATAGCCTTCCTCAAGCTCTATAACAATCCTCACACAACACACCAAATGCCTACAAAGAGCAGCACTAATGCACTAAGAATTCCTCTATCAAAGTCTATATGTTCAAAACTAGCTGCTCATGGCCATGGTGGAGGCTTTCCCCCAAGAAAAGTGGGTGACCAGGCGAACAGACATGCCAGAGAAAGGATGGCGATCTTTACAACACTAATAGCCAAGTCTGGAGTCATCTGGAAGGCTGGCTGTTAGAACAAACTCACCTAAACAGGATCAGCGCGGGTGCAAAACTGGGCTAGTGCGGTGACATCGCAACTCAATTATAGGAGAGGTCCGGTCAGCGTGAAATAGTACAAGCGGAGGGCGCGTTGCTTGTGAAATTCGACCAGCGCGGCAAACACGTGTGCTTCCGCGCTGGCAGCGCACCAGTTACATTATCTTCTGCCAGTTAGCGCGGTTATTTTAGGAACAGTCGCGATGATCCAACAAACTTAGGCAAAGAGGGTTTTTTAGCCATTTCAGAGAGCATGAGTTTAGTGAATGTGGTTTTGTGCCACAGTCGGGAAACTGACAAGGTGACAGTGACATTTTACTGTGTAACAATTATTATCATTTAACTTATATTGTTTTTTAATATTAACAATCGGTATCAGAACAAAGGTACTCCATTAGTTCATTGATAAGTTTTTGAAATCTCTACAAAACAAATTTGAGCTACCATATAAAAGAGATTTGTTTGTTAGCTATTGGTTGAGATAGGTTTATTCTAGGCATTGTTGTATGTCAAGGTGGAAGTCATATTGTCCAAAAAACCACAAAAACCTAGTAATCTTCATCTTAGGAGTGGAAAGCATGTTTATAGTCTACCATGATGTCTGAAAGGTTTCTAGAACCAATAATGAATTTACTAATTGTGTTGGAACCATGAGTAATGATAGATGTTCCCTTGTGCTTGTGGTATTACATGCATTTAAAGACTTTAAAACTCTTTTGGATTCTCCATCATAATGTGCCTGAGTTGAGCGAAAGACTCATTAGGTTGGTGTTGCACGGAGTGGCTACTTTTAAGCCAAAAGATAATATATATATATATATATTTATTTAGGTTGATTTTTTCTCGAGTAAACATGGTGTGGTATGGTTTATTGGTGGTCGTTTTATATGATTGTTACCTTTGTTTATATATATATCTATATATATATATAATATAATATATATATTATATATATATTATATATATATATATATATATAATATATATATATATATTATTATATATATATTATATATATATATATTATATATAAGCATTTGTTACAACTATGTTACTTGAGGGGCTTAGTTACAACTAAGCTGCCTTGATGAGAGGGGCTTACTTCTATGAGTATTGGGTTGTATGTGAAAGAGAAATTACTTTTGTAAGTATGGGATGAGAATGTATATGAGAGGGAAATTTATACTAACTTGCGAGGTAATCATTCTCAGTGGATTTTTTCTTGATCCAAATAATAAGATCCAAATTAGAGATCTGTCAAAAGAAATATCATTGTGGAAACCGTAAATATTCCAAAGCATATATAAATAAACCCAAACATTGTTGTTATAATATATTATGATTTTTCATGAAAACGTTGATCTTTGTGAGGCATTTGATAACATAATAGTTCAATCAATAATAAACGAAGCCTAGTTTATGGGAAGGGAATCCTCTTACACAATTAAAGGCATTTCAAGCTAATGATGTGAAATATTTCACAATCAAATGGATTTATAGAAACCTATATGAAATATTAAAAAATGTAGAAATATATCAAACAATAACTTTGGTAATTGATTGTATTTTGGAATGAACTAGGGAACTTGTAGCAAAGGCACTTATACCTACATCTTAAAAATGTTTTAATGTAATAATTGTATGTAGTTCAAAGTATAAAGTTAAAATAACTATGAAACAAACTTATAATAATGTATTACTTATGTATAGTTTAAAAATCAAAGAGAATTGATAGTGATTACTCCATGCATTTGACATAGAAGATAAATCTAAGTGTTAGTAATGGTGAACAATGAACTTTTCAATAATTATTTTTTAAAATTGATGAATGAAATTTATCACATATTAATCTCATCCACAACACTCAAAAGTACAATTGAATGAGAACACACATGCTTTTCTAAAATTTTAAGAAAGAAATTCTCATTTAAGTATTTAATATAACCTAATTAATTTTAACATAAACAACAATATGATTAAATAAATAATTTTGTCATATTAAAATGTGAAAGACAAGTTAATATTTTATTAGATTTTTTTTTTTTGTGATTTTTTGAACTTGGTGAAAATGTCAATTCTTTCTATGAAATAATTCATGGCCAAGTTGTTCCTTATCCGAGTGATTATATATGACACTTTAAGAGGTGAAGGTTAGTTAAAGAACTATAGGCCCAAAATACACATACTACAAGAACAATTTTACCATAAAAACAAATTCAATAAGGCCACTACCATACTCAAACGTGTCAACAACATGAAGTGGAACAAAACTACAAGCGATTGAGAAAAAATCACCCATTCCAACAACAAATGCCCAATAATTACAAACAAGAGAGCACATTGAATGAGTGAAGCTGTCAAAAAAATTGATTTGAAAAAATTTAGTGAGAGACATAAGTTAATGGACATGGGGGATTGTTGAGGCCTCAACAATTGGAATCACACTAGATGAAGCTAAAATCTCTACTAATCCATTCCAAATAATGAGCATGAAATGTAAATGATGATGGTCCTACCTTTAGGGTCATTTCAAAATAAGTGTGAATTAGGTACCTAAAATATTTCACAATATTGGATTAGCTATAAATATTAAGGATTGACTGTATGGTGAATTAGGTCAATCATTAATTTATCTTCAATCAAACCCTTCAATGTATATGCCAACTAATTTAAGTATGTTTTATATATATGATAATGTTAAAATGAGATAATATGACGAGGACTATTATACAAATTTGACCACAATCATTGAGTTCAAAACAAATAAATTGAAAATACAAATTGCTTTACCAAAAAAATTGCGAGACAAAATTTTACATCAATATTCAAAAGCAAAGATGAAATGTAAATCCAACAACATCATTATAAACCAAAAATAAAACTTAACACAAAACAAAAATTTATTTTTAAAACAAATTTTTAATAGAATAAATAATATAAACAAGCAAAAATTAAATTTTAAATACAGTTTCTTTAGAATTGAAATTCATGTGTCATGACAAACACATATCCAAAACCTCTTAAAACAAACCTTTCAAATAAATAAATAAGTAATCAAATTTATTATAATTATTTTTAATATTAATAAATATATTAAATTTTCATTATATATAATGTATTAAATTTTTAAATTATAAAATTTAGATGGTTAATTTATAATGTTGGAATCAATGAAAGTTTTGAGAATGTGATTCAATTATTAGGCGAAGAGATTTATTCTCCACATGTCTTGGAGTTCAAACCCAAACAAAACTATGCATAAGTGAGAACAAGGCTATATATGTTTACTTTTAATTTAAATAATATTGAAAAAACAAACTGTTCAAAATTAGAAAAGATTATAAAAATTAAAAGAAATTGGTATGACTTTACTTTTGACCGTTACGACAACAACCGACGAACTACGTTCCCACTTGCATTTACGTGCCCATGGGCAGAGGCTATCCTTATGCCACTTCTCCTCGTTTCTTATTTATTCTCGTTTTGTTCATTCATCAATGTACACTCAGAAAGGAAGCAGAGCAGTGATGAGGAGGTCACGAGGTCGAACTTGAAGCTCTCAATGCCCTCCAGAAACATAAGCGTATTGAGGGAACAGGCCTTGGCTGCCTGGCACTTCCAGCCGTCCAAGCACCAAGACACTGACGGTGTGTACTGGACCTTCGAGGCCTCCCAGCGAGACATGGAAATGATAAGGAGGGCGCTGAAGAGGGAATTGAACTCCACACCAGATGATCATGAACTCATTATGAGGACTTCGAAGGAGGAGAATGCAGGACCTTCCACCAGCGAAGTAACATCGTCATCCGTGTCCAGTTGTGATCCGTGCAGCCCTTCCCAGGCTGCCCAGGAAGTTTCGAATTCGATGACTCGGGGGAATCGAACCCCGCCTGCGAAGGCGTGGTCGAGATTCCGTAATAATCAGAGATCCATCCCGGTGAGGAATAATTTCGTTGGCAAGAGGCGATCGCGAAGAGGAAACAGGGCTCCGATCGTGATTACGAGGGCATATCCCAATGGTTCAGCAGATGACGGGGTTTCCCCATGAAAGTAGTAACAGGACCGCCCTGCCCGATCATCAGCAACAACATTCCCTCTGCGCTGCTCACGTTCCGTTCTTCGTCCGTGGGGCTCCCATTTGTGTGCTGGAAGAAGTAGGGGTAAAAGATGAGGCACGATGAGGACTGTGACGTTTCAGCAGAGTCCATCCATGGTCTTCAATATTGTTTAATTTAGAGTAGAATTTTTGGTAAAATTGGTTAGAAATTAGAAATTTTGGTAAAATTTGTCAAAAATTTTGGTAAATTTGTGAGAGATTTTGTGAAATTTTAGTTATGGCTTTTAAGTATTTTTCATAATATTAATTAGTTTTTATTGGAAAAAAAATATATATATATATATATATTATATAACTCATATATAATTAACTACTTTATAAATACAATCACAATCTTGATTGTATTATAAACAAATATTTAAAAATTTTATATCTCTACTATCCACTTAATAATGATTAATATTAAATAATTCTGAAACTTTATTTAAAACAAATAGTACCTTAAACATAACAATAAACAAATCATTATACAAACCTCTCCAAAAATACTAAAACATTGTAAATTTAAACACAATACTAAAACCTTTTAAAAGAGTAAACATCTAAGATATATCTAAATAACTTTAACAATGCTATTTATAAAATATATAGTGATAAAATTTTTGATTCATTTTAATAATAAAAAATAATAAGTTTTATCATTTTTAAAAATGACATATCTCATTATATTAGTATTATTTTTAATAATATAAATCTTATTAAAACATTATTATTTAAAAAAAAATTATTATATTTAAAAATTAACATTATTTAAAGGATAATAATTTAGATGTTTAATTTATAATTTTGAAATAAATGGAAAGCATCATTATATCTTTCGGAACAACACTTTTAATTTTAATACTTTTTAAAAGATAATTTCCATTCAAGATTAAAAATACTATAGAAATAAAAATCAAAACGTAAAATACAACTGAAAAGAAATGAAATGGACAACTGTTTCTACATGAGTCGCCTACATTCGTATGACTTTACGTTGACTGTTACAACAAGTTACCAACTGCATTCCCATGGTCAGAGGCTATGCTTATGGCATTTCCCTCTTATTCATTCTCGTTTTATACTCAGCAAAAGAAGCAAATCAGTGTTGGAGGAGGTCACGAGATCGAACCCAAAGCTGCCAGTGCCCTACAGAAGCAGAAGCGTATTGAAGGAACAAGCCCTGGCTACCTGGCGCTTCCAGCCCTCCGATACGGCCAAAGACCAGGACGCTGACGCTGCATGGATCTTTAAGGCCTCCCAACGGGACATGGAAATCGTAATCAGAGCGCTGGAGAGGGAATTGAACTCCAGACCAGATGATGATGGACTCAACATCAACTCAACATCAGGACTTCGGACGAGAAGAATGCAGCACTTTCCACTAGCGAGGTAGCATCGTCTTCGGTGTCCAGTTGTGATCTGGGCAGCCCTTCCCAGGCTTTCGACGCAACAAAAGCAAGTTTCGAAGTTTCGGATTAGATGACTGGGGAATCGAACGCTGCCCGCAAAGGTGTAATCAAGATCTTGTAATAATCAGAGATCCATCTTGGCGATGAATAATTTCATCAGCAAGAGGCGGTCGCGAAGGAGAAAGAGAGCTTCGATTACGATTATGACTGCAGATCCCGCTGATTTCCAAGCAACGGTTCAGCAGATGACGCGCTTTGGCCATGAAAGTAGCAACAGGGCTCTCCGTGTCGACTGAAGGCCCGCCCAAATCGGCCGCAACAAAATTAAGATATATTGTTAATTTTACATTCGATACATTTACATATAATAAAAATTTATCCATAATCAAAATTTAATCTCTTTTTCGGTGTTACTTTACCCTACTTCAAAATATACTATTTAATCAATAATGGGCCACTAGATCTATTACAACAATATCATATACCATTGATAATAATAAATCATAATTGGGGATTGGATTTAAGAAATATGATCAATAGTGCATTGTATGAATAAACGCCATAGAGATAAGAGCCAATTACAAAGCTGATAAATGTTGAGACCGTTAAGAGCCAATTACAAAGCTGATAAATGTTGAGACCGTCAATATTCCCCAAAAAATGTATATAAACCACACCATTATTGCTTCGAGCGAACATTGGGGGGATGAACTACGGTTTTGCATGGCAGAATTTTCGGATACCTCCGAATGCATAATATTCCCAGTAAAAAATGCCAAATCCTTGCTCTCTTTTGTTTTCTTGTTTTTTTTTTTCTCTTTTTCTTTATTCTTTCTTTTTTTTATAGATGAAAAAAGCGACCTATTCAGTCACAAAATGGTTCTATTTGTTTCATGGTAATGCTTCCAAAACAGTAGCATATCACAGATAGGACAATTGCTAACCATCAATCATACAAACATATTAATTATCATCTCTACAAAAGATCTTATATAACAGATAAAGTCATGTATAAGATAGACATGGTGAAAACAGAAATGTTGTAACTAGTTACTAATAGCCATAGAGAATGTCAGAGAAAGTCCATCAATAGTCAAAAAGGAAAAGAAGAAATATGTCTAGGTGAAATTTTTTATCCCTGTAGTGGCAACATCCCAGTTTCCATACAAGTGTCTCCCATCTTGATCTCAATGTGTAAGCCATCCAATTTGTCCAGAATGCCTTTTTTGGAGAGATTGTCCGCATCTATATTGAACTCCCTACTAATACGCTGGATCGAGGAGTGTTGGAGTGTACTCCAGAGTGTTGTGATTTGTTGTAACCAGTCTTGTAGAGTGGGCTTGTATATGGTAGCCTAGCTACGGACAAAATCAATGATGATTTTGGAGTCCCCGAATATGTGAATAGTAGATATACCCAGAAATTGAAAAAACCAGAGTATGCCCCATAAAGCTATAGCCTCTGCCTTTGTATTAGAGCCTTTACTTGCACCCCAGTGTACATGATATACCTATTTAGGTGAAAATAGGATTATGAAACTGCATCTACATGTGCTGCATTGTGATGCACCATCAAAGAACCCCGTTGGGGTATATGATCTCTGGGCTAGTTTTAGCTTTTCTAGACTTTTTAGTGTTCATGCCCAATTGTGGTTTAGATGTGAGTGTGCTTCTGATTCTTTCCAATACCAATACACAATTTTCTCTGTAGTTGTTGAAAATAATGTTGTTTCTCCATCTCCAGATCTCCCATAGCAAAATAGGTGGAATATAGCGCCAGGTAGTGTGTTGTTGACTCCACCATTCAAGGCAATCACTGATGCAAGTGAACTATGGGAATTGGAGTCCATATATGACAGCCATATTTTGCCAGATTTTAGAAACAACAGGACACATAAAGAAAAAATACCATTTATCTTCTTCCGCACTCCTGCATAGAATGCAAATCCCGGGACCAGACCAATTTCCTTTTTGTAGGTTTACCCATGTCAAATTTTTATTTCTCCAAACTAACCAGAGAAAAAGAGTGTTTTTTGTAGGGATGTGAGCATTCCAAAATTTTGAGAACCAACATACCTCAGGATGAGTGGCATCCCAATAATAGAGTTGTTGATATGTTTCCACCACCATGATGTTGTTGCCCTTCATTTTTCCCCTCCAGACAATCTTATCTCTTTTCGAATCTCTGTGAATCCTGGTTAGTTGTAGTTGTGTGCGGTTCTTGCTCCATTCCTCTACAGTTTGTCCATATAGTCCCAGCTCCGCTGAGCGTTTCCAAATTGGGCAACTGTTATGCCAAGTTGAAATGACTTGTTGCCAGAAGTATATGCCCTTGTTGTTAAGATCATGTAGGAGTGGATCCAAGATTTTGTTAATATCATCAAGGCCCCAGATACAATCCCGTCTAATAGCAATGTGGTGCCCAGAACCCAGTTTCCATGTGAGTAGTGATAGTAAATAATGACTGATCTTTTTAACGCTGCGCCAAACAACAGAGCCTATATTGCAACCACTTCATCCCCTGCGCATCCTGTTGGGACTCAGAAATGTCATATTTTCATCCACCTTTTTCTTCACTATTCCTTACATCTCATCATCCCATTAACCTTTTATCATATCATTTTCATACATACAATTGGGTTTCACCTTCTTATTTTCCATTTTATTCATTTTTGTATTACAAGTGAATTTATGATTAATTATTAGAAAATGTACATATTTTTATATATATCTCGAGAATATGTGAGTTTTGTGATGTGTAGGAAATATGTGAAGAATTAATTCCAAGAGACTTATCCATATCTCCTCCACCATATAAGGCAGATAATTTGAAAGCCTATTCCTAAGAAAAAGGCATGGAGGAATTGGTTGGCATTTATCTAATCCTAAGGAGAAAATCATGGAGGATTTGGTTGGCATATCTTATCCAAGATATGTGAGAGATTTATGGAAGATTCAAAGGGATCATATTTTGTAATAATGGGAAAGTAGTTAAAAATGCTTGACAGATTTGTGGGATCATATTTTGTAATAATGGGAAAGTAGTTAAAAATGCTTGAGAGATTTGTGGGATCATATTTTGTAAAAATGGGAAATCAGAGAGATTAGTGGATGATCATTATACTGATCCCATTGTATAAATAGGAGTACAATCTCCTCCATTTGTAATCTAGAAGTTTTTGTAATCTTAGAGATTTTGAAATAAAGGATCATAATTTAATTTTGCTTCTACATCTGAGTCTCCCTTGAAGTGGTGTGCTGGTGGAGTTATGGAGGGCCCCCATGGCCTCACTTGCATGCTTATTTGTTTATAATTTACTTTATGTTTTTGTTTGATTTCAACTTTCAAGTTTTATTAAATGTTCTAATATTGGAAGAGTCTTATTTGAAGGTGTTCTATAAGAGAACCGTAAGATCTCATACAATTATTAGATCTAGGCTTGATTAGTCATTGAAAGAGATCTTAATGAATATGTTCCTGTAAGGGGACTTGAAGATTTTGGACAAATTAGGAGTCCATCTAGATCTATATATTTTAGATAAGCACTTCTAAGTTTACCTTCCCGGGTTGACATTAAATTAAACTCTAATTTGCATCCGCATTTTCGACCACACACATCTAGACCATAAAGTCAATGTCTTTTAGATATTTATGTTTTATGATTAAACTCCAAGTGCCTGTACCAAAGATCCCTCTCCATAATGATTTGCGCAGAAGAGCATAACCAAATCTATTCAAATGCAATATGCCCCATCCCCACAATCGCTTCAGCATGGAGATATGATCAAGTTTGGTTAGATGATACTTGTGCTTCTGCCGCATTCTGGACCAAATGAAATGAGTAACGATCCCATTTATTTATTTTATGATGGAGATGGGCATATGGAATAAGTGTGCCTAGTACACACCCATCTGAGTTATCACAACCTGAGTTAGAGTGAAGCAGCCTCCCATGGAAAGACGTCTAAATTCCCAACCCGAAATTTTTCGATAAAATCAATCAACAAGCCAATGCCAATCTAAGACCTTGCATTTACATGGCTTAATATGGAAGCCAAGATATTTCATACCACTAGACATGGGCTCGGAAACAACCCCAAAAAAACTAGCAATGTAGTCAGTAATATCCTTATTGCCATGATCATGTACAATAATAGATTTACTTTGGTTCATTACAAGACTAGTTGAACTTCCAAATTTAGTGAAAATATGGAAAAGGTGTAGCCAAGCAAACCTATTGAGGAGCCCCATGATGAGCACGTCATCGACAAAGAAACTGTGGGAGATGCAAATATTTCTGCCAATGTGGAGTGGTAGGAAATGGCCTTCAGCAACAACATTTGTAATGTGAAGGCTTAGTCCATCCAGCGCCAAAATAAAAAGGAGGGGTGAAAGAGAACAACCCTGTCGAAGACCCCACCCGACCTTGAAATATGTTGTCAGGTATCCATTCATAATCACCACAAATTAAACACTTGAAACGCATGCCATGATCCACTAAACAGCACAGGGTTGTATTCCCACCTTGTGGAGGACCAATCACAAGTAACCCTAATCCAGACAGTCGAAGGATTTTTTAAGGTGCACCTTCATGATTGCAGCACATAAATTCTTAGAGTGAATAGAATGCAAACATTCATATGTGATTGCAACTGCATCGTGTATCTTTCGATTTTTAAGAACACGAAATGGTTGTGGAGAGATGAATGAGGAGAGGGTTGAGCTATATACAGTTTGAAATGGTCTTGGAGATTATTTTATAGACAAGATTGCAGACTGATATGGGGCGGAAGTCCGAGAAGGAATGTGAGAGTGGCTTCTTCAGAATCAATGCAATATAGGTAGAGTTTAAGAGGGGATGTACAAATCCATGTACCCTGGATTCTTCGACTAAGTTTACCAGATTTGTTTTAAATAGGTCAAAAAAATAAGTGAAAGGGTATTGGACACCCAATTTAGATTCGTATGAGTCATCATTGCAAAATATTTCACAGTTAAATAGATCATGTGGTAATGGCGACCATTGATGATAATTTCACTCATACTGCAAATTTCTTCCACCTTTGTTATTGATCGTGCTCAGACCTTTAATATTTTATTTCCCAAATAGTTATCTCATTCCACCTCCAAGAAAGCTAGTATATATATATATATATATATATATATAATTGAGGGATTGTTATTTTTTTTTGAAAATGTAAAATTTGAACAAAATTATGTACATTTATCAATTTGGTTTGTGTTCCACAGACACAGTTTTAATATTGAAGAGATGGAATTTTGGTGGAAGTGTCCACACCCTCCCAAATGGAAGGTGCATTTAAAGCTGGGAGGGGCGCGACCTGCTTGTATGCAGTGGTATGCATTACAATAGTTGGCAGTTTCTACATATTAATGGCAATATAAAGTTTTGGAGCATGTTGGTGTAGGTTGGAGTGGAGGTGAGGGTTGGTCCTCTGCCTCCCTTTGTTGGTTATTTGTCCTTGTTGAGTCGGTGTTGAGCTTGGGCCATAACACAGGAGTCTATTTGAAGCAAGAGGCTTGCATGCGTCTTGTGTGATACTGGGAGCTCTCCTAGCATTGGGGATTGTTTACAGATGCAGGGCACCAGGCACTGTGTTGGGATGGTGAGGTTGCCAAATGCTTATTCATGTGCGAATTATCAAGCCTTTTTCCTTTGTCATTTGTTCTATTAGGGTTACTGCGTCGGTTTGTTGTAGTTCAATCCTTAGTAGTTGGTAGAGGTCAAAGGACCTTCATTGTTTGCTAGTGTAATTGTTTCCAAGGTCTCTGTCTTTTGGGTGCTTTTAAGCAAGAGGTGGCAATTTTAATTACAAATTGAGGACATATATGTGTGAATTATATTATAAATGTTTTGGGATTCTTGGTAACTAGTTGTTGGGTTGACTTATCCACACCTAACATTTGGGTTCTAGTGTTATATCTCATGGTTTTGGGATGTGGGATGTATGCCGAGGGTGGTGTGTCCTCTACTGTCTCTTATGTTAACATGGTTGAGTTTGAAACATATGTTTGGAGGTATGGGGATGTCATAATTGGTTTAAGGCCTAGTCTCGAAGTGGGTTCATCTAGTTTCAGTCTTGTTTCTTTGTAGGTCACGAGATATTTAATTATTTCTCTAGGTGTACCCATAGCGTTGTAGCTATGCCTGTAAGGAAAAGAATGTGTTGTAGACAGGGGAGGTGGCAGCGCCCCGCAAGGGCAGCGAAGGGAAATTATTTTTTCCCATAATTCCTCTGCTAATTACTTTAATGTTGTTTTGCTAGAGACAAGAAAGGAAATTTGAAAGCTAGAGAGTCAAGCAGGGAGTGAGTGTTGATCCCATTTTGATTTAGAACTCTTGGAGGATATGTCAACATGGGTTCATGACCTTGGTCACACCAATGGTAGGAAGAAGCAATACTAGAATTCAATTGCTCTTCATTAGCAAATGACAACTTTTTTGGGTTTGGTTCTTAAGGATAAGCAAGTGGAGAGATACAATGACTTCACCACCCTAGAAGACATCGAACACATGTTCATAAATAAGAGATTTTGTTTTGATATGATTGATTCCTGACTAGCGCACATTGAGGGCCACATTGCATGCGAGTCTAACAGTGGAGATCTTATGGACCCTCTAGGTTCAAGCGCAAGAGTGTCAACCACAGTTTCCTCCTCCAAGAATGAATAGAGACTTAGAGGGTCGACAATATAGTTCGATGTCTCTACGGTTGGTCTTTGTCGCGATCAATAATGTCCTCGTCCGTTCACCGTCGTTTTTAGCCCTTTGCTGGTTATTTGATGTTCCTCGATGTATTGTTACAATCACCTATGTCTTGACTTTGTTGTATGGTATCTTTGCTTGACAAGTGTGCATGTCTGCTATATTGCAAGGTTATGGGGCAATTGTTGGTCTTAGTCATCCACTTTGTATGAATTCTGAGTTTTGTTTAGTGTAGGATTCTTTGTCCAGGTGATTTTTTTGTAACGTATAATGAGGAAATCCAAATCCTTAGGGAGAAAATTGAAGATCAATGTACATTTGACCTCTGAATTTTGATAATACAAAGTTGTAGTTAAAAAGAAAAAAGTTTTCCGTTGACATTTCAGAAACATGAGTGTTATATATAGAGAGAGCAAGACACACATAACATGTTTCAATTCCATACCAAACATGGAATGACTTACAGATCTCTTTCATTTTTGGCAACACATTCATAAAATATTTAAATCTTATGAAATTTTTAATTTCCATTTGTTATAT
>APFE030164068.1:0-87808 GCA_000404065.3 Pinus taeda
CACACTGTTGCCGAAAGGGTCAGTAGTACCAGGATTTGCTTGGCTAAACTCACTGTTGAACCTGGGTCAGGCCCCATGTAGCCAACAATCATCCATGGTTCTGGGGTAATCAAATTCTAATTTCTATATCATGAAGTTGGGCAAACTTTTAATAAACCATTGAATCTTAGCTTTTTCTTCTTGCAAATATGGAACATAATGCAGTAGAGAAGTAAAGCATGCTACATATTTGTCGATAGTCAGGGTTCCCAACCTCAATTCATGGAATTCTTTCACTTTCTCATCATAGTAATGTTCTGTTAAATATTTGTCTTTAAAGTGTTTCTATAATTCCTGCCATGTCACTTGTTCCTCATCAATCTTCCTTACGGTTTTAATCTCTTCCCACCAGATGGTGGCTTTTCCTCGTCATTAATATACTGCCACTCTCGCTTTAAGTTTTTCAATGTATTTGTAAGTATAGAGGTATTTACCCATGTCTATCAGCTAGGCTTTAGCTACTTCTTTAGATTCTCCTTCGAACAGTGAGGGTCTGATTTTTTTGAGCTCACCCTGTAGTTCTATCTTTGGTATTTTTTTATTTTTCTGGTCGAAAATTTTATCTAAATGTCCTTCATCTTCTTCTTTGTGACCCTTTACAGATTCAGCCTGATTTTCTTCATTATCAGCGGTTGGGGTCTTTTCCCTATTTTCTATACTGGGATCTGGTCCTCTTTGATTCTGCCAATCTGATAAACTTTTAAGAATCTTTTCTTGCATCTGTCATAGATGTTCATTGTATGATCTAAGGTTCATCATTTCTACTCGAATTTTTTGTATGATCTCAATTAAGACGGCATTTTCCTGTCTCGATTATTATCCCAATTAGACCCATAATTCTGGGTTGGCCTCCCCATAATGTACCTTTGGTTGGCTCGATGATCTAGGACTCCTATGCATTGTACTCTTGATGCTAATTCACCTTCTCTATGTTTTCAGTTAGTCCAAAACTCAGTTTACTTTGCTATTTATATACATATATATCGAAATATCACAACTTAATTTGACTATTTAAACAACCCAGAAGCCTCAGTGTATGAATCTGGGCTCTGATACCATTTGTAGCACCCCAAAATAGTAATTTTTTTTTTTACTTAACTTCCCTAATACTTCTAACCTACGTGTCACCCTAACCCACTCCAGGTAATGTGAAGTGACTCCAACTTGGTGCGGTTAAAGGTTTTGAATGTCACACAGTTTTCTTGCAGAACAACTTGGGTTGGACCTTGTACATGCATGCCACTTGCTCGCAACTTGGTAGAGGTGTTGGCTCCTCTACCTGATGATTAATGCAAGGGTCTATATTGGTATACAACATTCGAACTTCAAAGAGATATATGCTCTAAAATAAAATTATTTTGTGATTTCTCACTTTCTTCTGCATTGTGTGAGGCAGAGACACAACTTGTTAGGGCATAGGGTAAGGAAGGTTTCCTTTCTCCAAAGGGGTTCTGTTGTTTTCTAGTGGCAACATACATATTGAAATGGGAGGTAAGTGAATCATTCAAGTCTTCTGGTTTGTAATAGCAACTGTCTTTGTATTCATAGCTGACCTCAATGCTAGTGCAAGTATGGTCTATAGATTGGGAAACTTGCCCTGAGAGCCAAACAACAATGACCTTTCATCGCCGAGGTTAGGCTCCTTCTGGCTCAAACACCCTCTTGGTTTAAGTCTCATCCCTGATCTATATTTAATAGTGAATGTTAACTGTATTCGAGGCATATATAATTCCAATAGTAGCACCCTTTTTCTTAGGTAATAAGTTTCCTACCCTATTCTTCGGTTGTTAATAATTCACTGCCACTACTTGGCTCGAGGTATGGCTCTAACCAATGGTTTTGTATGGTTGTACAGGTATGGTTTGACCCTGCCGTTGGTTGAATAGTCTTTCAAGGGAATAACTTGAACCAAACCTTTTTGCTTTCCACATGTTGGTTACCTTACGTTTGTTGCTCATCTACTTGTCTGAGATACGTGCTTACCTTCAAAAGGAGGTGGGAGAGTTTGCTAGCCTTTGGCATAGTCAAACCCTCACCATGACCGAAGTTCAGCAAGGGTTCTTAGAAAATGAGGGTAAATAGAAGATGCGACCTGATGGGTTCGCAACAATGTTTAAAGAGTAACTCTAAACCAAATTTTCGAACTATTCAGTTGTGGTTAATATGAATAAAGCATTCATTGTCTGTTCCAGTTCTATGAACCCCTTTTGTGTCTGTAACAAGTACTGAAAGCCTTGTTTCTTAGACAGAGGTTGTAATCAACATTTTTATTGAAGTTTTTGTGAAGATATGAAAATATTTAGAGATATAATAGGTGTCGAGGTTTACGATAGGAAATTACTTCAGATTATAAATATATTGTTTTAGTTCTTGAATTTTCTCTGGATTCATGCTTCTCTTATGTTTAGCTTGTTCCTTGATGAGCCTTGAAATTATTCTAAGAATGATATGGTGAAAAAAATGATATTATTGGAGTCAATGGTATTTATTATGGCATGAATATTAAACACGGATATGAGCTAGGTTTTTTTTGATGTAATTTTTTATAAATTTGCTATTCGATTTCGCTCCTGATGACTATTAAGGTTCTACCACATAGACTTGAATTTTTTATTGTTTGGAATACATGGTGAAACAAATTAGTTCCTCTGTTTGTTTGTATAAAGTAATATGCTCTTACAGTCGATATGATTTGGTTTCCATTTTAGTAGTTCATAGTTTTGACAAGCTATCAATAAGAGTTGCAACTCTATTGTTAGGATAATAGTAAATGTTTCACCTTTTATACAGCGGATATGAATGAGTTAGTAATTCTATAGTAAATTAAATTCCTTCTTTATGTTGCAGATATTAAATGAATTCTAGATTCTACGGAAATGTAATTTTTTTTCCTCTTAACATAGAAAATATTAAATGAAATCAAGATTTTACAAAACTTGGGTTAAATAAATGAACTGTATAACTAGTAGAATATTATGCATCTGTTTTATTCCTCTAGAATTTGAATGAGTCTAGTAGTCCATTACATTCCTTAATTGATCAGTGTCAAGTTAAGACAGGAATTAAGATCGTTATTCCTAATGCATACCAATTTATTTGCCAAAATAACTAAATGTTTCCCTTGAGTACTTATCTATTTGAGTTGTTGATTTTATTGCAAATCAATAGTCCTTTTGGAAGGTATCACCACCCAGCCATGGACCTGGAAATTATGTCCATGGTCCCCCACCGAGCACTTCCTGCTCCTATTGGTTGGAATCAATACAGTTGGGTATCTTGGGCGTCAGGACTTCTGTCCAGCCTCAAGTCCCATACCCATTCTACTATTTTCCATCAATAATGAAAATCTTCTCACTGGTTTTACAACCCAACGTAATGGGAAAAATTCCTACAGCCCCTTGCTACCCTTCCCTTTTCCCTTTTGGAGAAAAGTAGTGGCAATTGTTTCTAACTACTTCAGGAGCTGTTATAACTGTTTTCTTTTCTTTCTTTTTGATTCTTTTAAGAATCCATCCAAAGTCTTTAAATAATAGATAACAATATTTATTCTGGCTATTTTTAGGCCCAACAGTTTAAATAGTAACAAAGACATAAATGCAATTTTAAAATAGGTGAAAACAACTTGTAATATCTCACTGTGTGTTACAAAAGCTTATCATATCACAATTATTTTGATTCGAAATAAGGATAGTATATATCCATAATTTTAACATGATCATAGTTTTAGTTCCATCTTTGGGGTTGCTTAGTTGCTAGCAGTCTTGTTCAGTACCCTGACAGAGTCACTATAGAAACACAAGCATCGCTTCACTACCAGTGAGCCTGTTATGTACCTTAGCAAAGTTGCTTGCTTCACCTCTCCGTGCAAGAAGCATTTCTCTTCCTTCACCCTTTATTTTATTTTTAGTATTCGCATTTGAATTTCATCAGTTTTTATATACCAAGGTGGAAGATATATCTCAACTTATTGAGAATAGGATAGGTTATTCCTTCAGATATTGTTATATACCTCTGAAGCTAATATGTTTTCTCTTAGTTTTCTCCTTTCCTTCTCTCCGCAATTGTATTGGCAAGAGAACAACCATTCAATTACTAGGTGATAGTATGGAATTGGGTTACACTTTTTTGCAATAGAGGGTGCATTTAAGTGGAAAAAAAGAGGGCTCAATCGACCAATTTAAGCAGTTGATTAAGAAATTATTAAGTTCCCGATCCATCTCCTCCGGAACTAAAATAATTGTTCGATCAAGGGCTAAAAAACCCCTTGATCAAGTTTTATGGCTCAGTCGAAGTCTAGTGCTCAATTAAGAATTATGGATGGATCAAGATTTATAGCTTGAACAAGATTTTTTTCTATTAAAATTCCCACCTGCATTCTGTGCTCGTCGTTTTCTGTAGACCGCAGGAGATGTAATATTTCGACCGAGCATTTTCGAGTGGCTAGACCGATGGTATTGGAGATTAATGGAGCAATTTCAACATGGAATGATCCAAACAACCTCACCAATGCTGAAAATAACAACAAGAAACAATAAAAATAGAATCCAGAATATTCCAATGTTAATTTGTCCTTGAATTAAAATTGTGAATTAAATTTGAATTTAGTCTCACCAGCTGCTTGAAAATAATTAATTAATTCATTATGGATTAATTTGTTGGAGAAATTCAAGTTAGAAGTATTTATGAAATCATGTAATAGTTATCCCTTAAATTAAGGAGATTATCCCTTGATAAAGGAGATAAGATTGAGTTATATTTGAGTTGTAATTAGTTAACTCAGTTTACTGAGTTAAGTCTAGTGAAATTAGTTCCAAACTATTTGAGAAAGTAATTGTGAGTTATCAGTCAGTTGATGCATGCATGCGCTCAACCAATTTACTCTAGATAAATGAAGATTCCCTCATCATAAACTCATGCATGTCTATTATGAGAAAGACCCAGTTGAGCTAAATGTCAAGGACAATGTACTATCAGTTGCATGTTTTATCATATAAAGCAAACTCATGCATGCAGTCAAGGGAAGGTTCCTTTAGGATTGCACAGCTCCGATAGGGTGTAGGATCAGTGTGAGTGATCATTCTTCCACTTGGTAATAGGAGGATCACCTAGGAGGAGCTATGCAAGGAAATAGGAGCTTGGAGGGCAAAGGAGAAGGCTTGTGAGAAGCTGTTAGGTCCCTATACTACTAGTGTAACGCCTTATTGTTATTAGTACAAACCAATTATTATATTGTTGTGTGCATGTAGTCCCCATATTATTATTATTATGCCCCATAGAATACAACTATTGTTATTACTGTTCCCTTAGATTATTATTGTTATGTGAGCTCTGATTATATTATGACCCCTTAGGCTCCTATATATAGAAAGGAGGTCTTGTCATTTGTGTCATCCAAGAATTTTTCATTTGTGTAATGTAAAGGAGGCTGTCCTCTCGAAGAGGCTAAATTCTAGGGCGTTTATCTTTCTTTTCTATCTTTTTGTGAGCTGGGTTCATAACATTTGGCATCAGTGCTTTAGATTCTAGGGTTTCGCTGCTCCAAATAGGTCATCGTGGAATTTTCGCTATAACTATTTTTATGCAACGTTTGAAAATCTAAAAAAATACCCATTTGAGGTGAAACAACGACGAACCTTGGGTCCAAATTTCAGATCTTGTGTCCCTATATTTTCAAAGATATGACCTGAGGAAGTTAGTTTTTTTCCAAGCTCCAAAATTTCATCTAAAATAGGTCATCATGGAATTTTCTCTCTAACTTTGTTCATACGAAGTTTTAAAATCTAAAACAAAAACCCATTTGAGAAGAAAGAAACTTTAACCTCAGGTCCAAATTTTGGATCTTGTCTCACTATATTTGCGGATATATGATCTGAGGAAGTTAGGGTCTTGGAAGACGCCCAAATTACATCCTAAACAAGTGACCCGGGGAAAATTGTCGTAACTATCTCTTTGAGTATCAGATTGAAATTTCTAAGAAAGTTGCAAAAAGAGAATGGATTGTAGTTTTTGGTATATATTTTTCAAATCCGAAGGTCAAAACAGTGACACAGGACACTTCATACAAGTTCACTCTTCTGAAAATGTATGTAATCAGGTCATCTTCAGTGATTGTGCATAACTCTTTCTTGGAGAATCCAATTTCGATCAGACTGGAGGCATTGGAAGGAGAATAGAAAGGGCTACTACAGATCATGATTTTAGAACTAGAAGATCCAATATTATAAAGTTACATCCTTTTCAAGATCAAGATCCCAAAATCAAGAAAAGGTGATACGAGAAAGTTTGATGGCAAGGATCCGGTAAATTAGATACTACAGATGGAGAAATATTTTGGTCTACATGGTGTACCACTGTTACAAAAGGTATGTATTGCATATAATTATTTAGAATTGAATCAATTTTTATGGTATAAAGGGCTTTATTGTTGTAAACCACTTGTCACATGGTCAATTTTCATGAAGGAAATGATAGCACATTATGAGGATACCATGAGCAACACCTTCTTTAGCCAATTGATAAATCTCAAACAAAAGGGTTCAATGGCAGAGCAAATTGAGGACTTTCAAAAATTGAATATAAGGGTAAATGATATTCTAGAGAAGCAAAAGATAAATAGTTTTATCTATGCCATGGAAAATAATCTCAATGATATGAAAGCATATTAGAAGAAAGGCATGGAATATTTGAAGGAAGGCATGGAAGGTTTGAAGGAAGGTGGTACAAAGTTGCTACAAGAAAGGCCTCCTAATGATGAAAATGATCAAGAAACATCAAAAGAAGAGGATATACATCGAGAGCCAACCTTAGAGAAAGAACAATGAATCAAACCATATCTTGTATTGCAATGGCAGGAATTACCATTCCTCAAACTCTCAAGATAGAAGGACATATCAAGAAGAAGGTTCAAGCAGTGAAATATCAAGAAGCAAAGTATCAAGAAACATCAAAAGAAAAGGATACTCACCAAGAACCAACCCTAGAGAAAGAGGAAATGGACCATATATTGTAACACATTGGTCAGTTGTTGCCACTCCTCAAACTATAAAGATAGAAGGACATATCAAGAAGAAAAAGGTAATAGTGTTGATTGATTCAGGTAGTACCCATAATTTTATTCATTATAAGATAGCCAAGGAATTGAATTGCTTCCTATATCTAGCACCAAAGTGTCAAGTGATGTTTGTAAGTGGAGGAACCATAAATTGCTCTGTAAAGTGCCATAGTATCAAGTTATCCATGGGTGAATATATATTGAATAGTCCAATTCTTTCTGTTCCAATGGGTTGTACTGGTGTTATACTTGGAGTGCAATGGCTACAATCCTTGGGTACAATAGCTTTTAATTTTCAAGAACTTTTCATGAAATTTTCTTCGGAAGGAAAGGAAGTTGAATTAAGGGGTATCACAAGGAAACCAGCAAAGATAATCAGCTCTAAAGGAATAACAAAGCTTCTAAATAGAGAACAATGAGGCATAATTCCACAATTATGTTCACTAATGGTTTCCACATCGAAATCATCTATTTCTCTAGATCTCCAAAAAGTCTTCGACAATCATTCCAAGGTATTCGAGACTCCAACGGGTCTTGCACTTATTCATGATCATGATCATGCTATTCATTTGATTCTAGGAAGTGTTCCTCCAAACATCAGGCCTTATACAAATCCATATGCCCAAAGGAGTGAAATTGAACATATGGTTTCAAAAATGGTGGAGGTTTTTATAATTATCCAACCAAATTTGATAAACAAAGGAAGGGATGAATGGAAGAATGGTGAAGCAGAGTGGGAACTCATTCAAAAGTTGCCGAAGATCTCAGTTCCAAAAATATTGCCAGAACTTGACAAGGAAGGAAAAATCATATTGGAACCTAAAGTATTCACATAACCAAGAAGTCAACAACTACGAAATTGATCAATTTTAGAGTATCTCATCAAGTGGAAGAACTTATCCGCTAAAGGTTCTGCATGGGAGGATGAGAATTTTATACAGAAGCATTGATAACTACTCAACCGTTGAGGGAAACACTTTTTGAAGGAGAGGGGCATGTTAGGTCCCTATAATACTAGTGTAACCCCTTATTGTTATGAGTACAACCCCCTTATGATATTGTTGTGTCCATGTAGTCCCCATATTGTTAATATTGTGCCCCATAGAAGCCCATTATTGTTATTATTGTGCCCTTATATATTATTGTTATGTCGTCTCTGATTATATTATGACCCCTTAGACTCCTATATATAGAAAGGAGCTCTTGTCATTTGTATCATCCAATAATTGTTCATTTGTGTAATGTAAAGGAGATTTCCCCCTCGAAGAGGCATAATTCTAAGCAGTTTATCTTTATTTTCTATGTTTTTCTAAGCTAGTTTCATAACAGAAGCTTTGATTTCCTATGAGCATCCAGGAGGATTATACTGAGAGCTGGCTAGCTGTGAGAGCTAAGGCTTGTATAATTTTGATGTATTTCCACCTTGTATGATCATTCAGATAGTTGGGTTTTCAGCTGAGGCTTTCCCCTGAGTATTTTTTGTGCTTCATGTGCATTGATTCTTCTTCTTATGGTTATAAGTGTTCAAATTTGATTCAACTCGATCTTTAAGCTTCCACAAGTTTGATAGTAGAAGTAGATTATACTATTTTTCTTTGGTATATTGAATTATGGAGTTAATCTATAGTTAGGTTTTCAACATAGATCTCAGAGGTAGATTTGTAGAGAATTTGCAAGAAATTCTACATGGTATCAGAGGTAGCTGATCTATAGAGAAATTTCTACATGATATCAGAGCTAAGTTTATCAGAGGCTAGTTTATCGAAGCTATGAACAATATACAGAGAAGAGAATTCGAAATTTGAAGTTTGAGGTTGTAGGTGCAAATCAAATTCATATCATACTTAAAAAAAAAAGAATTGAGATGGGACATTATGTGACTAATTGGCCATTGAAGAAGTCCAAGGAGGGACCCTCAGAAGGATCGGGAAATGAGGCATTAGCGTGTTAGTTTGAAAAGGACATTACCCTCATCGCATGTATGGTGTCATCGATGATGGGTTGTGGTTGGTATCTTGATAGTGGAGCCACATTCCACATGACCAACGATAAAAGTTTATTCAGTGCCTTGGAGGAGAAAGACCTCAAGAGACTTGGTGGTTGAAGGGGAGAGTAAATTATCTCTCAACATGCAGTTCTAAAAGAATTCTCAGATAATTGTGGAGGAGCCATAATTGGAGAAGTGGGTAGAGGGATCACATGCAGCCATACCTCCAGGTGTGAGGTGGGGCAATGTGAAGTGATAGTCCCAATTAGAAGGCGGAAATTGGGCAGGGTTCAATGAGAGGTTTTATCTCATGGATCATACCTTGCTACGGGATCCCAGAGTACATAGTAGCGGGAGGAATCAGTGGGATTGATGCAATCAGAGATCAAAGTGATAGAGGCTAGAGCAGTTAGGCAGTAAAGAGCATAGAGAAGGATAGACAATAGTGCAAAAAGGTTGAGTTAGCAGAAGCGCAGAGTTTTCAGTCGAGAGAGGCAATAGTAGTCAGAGACTTTGATGACAGAGGCATCATTCTGATTCAGGTTGGATTTTTTTTTGTTTCTTGAGTTTCTAGAGCAACAACACTAGAGAGAAGTGTTGCATGCATAAAATTCCAAAGGTTCACAATCGAGATCGAATTGAATTCCTTTATTGTTGAGAGGGAGTGTTGAAAATAGCAACAACAAATGATAAAAATAGAATGCAGAATATTCCAATTTTAATTTGTCCTTGAATTAAAATTGTGAATTAAATTCGAATTTAGTCTGACCAACTACTTGAAAATAATTAATTAATTCATTATGGATTAATTAGTTGGAGAAATTCAAGTTAGAAGTCTTTCTGGAATCATGCAATACTTATCCCTTAAATTAAGGAGATTATCGCTTAATTAAGGAGATAAGATTGATTTCTATTTGAGTTGTAATTAGTTAACTCAGTTTACTAAGTTAAGTCTAGTTAACTTAGTTCCAAACTATTTGAGGAACTAATTGTGAGTTATCAGTTAGTTGATGCATGCATGCACTCAACTAGTGTACTCCAGATAGCTGAAGATTCCCTCATTAGAAACTCATGCATGTCTATTTTTAGAAAGACCCAATTGAGCTAAATTTCAAGGACAATGTACTATCAGTTGCATGTTTTCTCCTATAAAGGAAACTCATGCATGCAATCAAGGGAAGGTTCCTTGAGGATTGTGTAGTTTTGATAGGGTTTAGGATCAATGTGAGAGATCAGTCTTCCACTTGGTAATAGGAGGATCACCCTAGAGAAACTGCACAAGGAAATTGGATGATAGAGGAGAAGGCTTGTGATAAGCTTTGATTTCCTGTGAGCATATAGAAGGATTGTATTGAGAGCTAGCTAGCTTGTATGATAATACAAATAGTGGGGTTTTTAGCTGAGGCTTTCCCCTGCATATTTTCTGTGTTTCATTGGCATTGATTCTTCTTCTTATGGTTATATGTGTTCAACTTTGATTCAACTCAATCTTTAAGCTTCCACAAGTTTGATAGTAGAAGTAGATTATATTATTTTTCTTTGGTATATTGCATTATCAAGTTAATCTACAATCAGATTTTCTACATAGATCTTAGAGGTAGATTTGTAGAGAATTTGCAGGAAATTCTACATGGTATCAAAGGTATCTGATCTATAGAGAAATTTTTACATGGTATCAGAGCTAAGTTTATCAGAGGCTACTTTATTAGATTTGTGAACAGTATACAGAGAAGAGAATTGAAAGTTTGAAGTTCGGGGTTGTAGGTGCAAATCGAATTCATATCATACTTAAAAAAAAAAAAAAAAAAAAAATTAGATGGGACATTATGCGACTAATTGGCCATCGAAGAAGTCCAAGAAGGGATCCTTGGAAGGATCAGAAGGTGAGGCATTAGCCTCTCAGTTCGAAATGGACTTTACCCTCATCGTATGTATAGTGTCATCAATGATGGGTTGTGGTTGGTATCTTGACAGTGGAGCCTCATTCCACATGACCAATGATAAAAGTTTATTTAGTGCCTTGGAGGAGAAAGAACTCAAGATGCACATAGAGATAGGTGACGAAGAAAGTTTTAGTGTTTCAGGAGTGGGCACGATTTCTTTTTAGAGGGAGCATGGAGCTCCTATCACCTTGACTGATATGAAGTATGTGCCTAGACTAAAGAAGTACTTGGCATCAGTCGTGATGTTCGAGGACAAATGCTACGATTTTGTCTTCAGTAAGGGAAAGGTTTTTCTTAGACACATCAGTACAAGATAGGTAAAATAGATTGGTTCACGAGTCAAGAGCTTGTATGCTCTTGAGGTTCAAGATGCATGCAAAGCCTTGAAGAGCAAGGAAAATGTTAGAGACTTGGTGGTTGAGAGGGAGAGTAAATTACCTCTCAACATGCAGTCCCATAAGAAGTCTTAGAAAATTACGGAGGAGCCACAACTGCAGAAGTGGGAAGAGGGATCACATGCAACCATACCTCCAGGTTTGAGGTGGGGTGATGTGAAGTGATAGTCCCAAGAAGGCTGAAATTGGGCAGGTTTCATTGAGAGGTTTTATCTCATGGATCGTACCTTGCTACGGGAGCCCAAATTACATAGTAGCAGGAGGAATCAGTGGGATTGATGCATTCAGAGATCAAGGTTATAGAGGCTAGAGTAGTCAAATACTGAAGAGCATAGAGAAGGATTAAAAATAGTGCAAAAAGGTTGAGTCAGCAGAAGCGCAGAGTTTTCAGTCGACAGAGGCAATAATAGTAATAGACTTTGATGATAGAGGCATCATTCTAATTCAGGTAGGATGTTTTTTTGTTTCTGGAGTTGCTGGAGCAACAACACTAGTGAGAAGTGTTGCATGCATAACATTCCAAAGGTTCACGACTGAGATCGAGTTGAATTCCTTTCTTGTTGAGAGGTTGTGTTGAAAATAGCAACAACAAATTATAAAAATAGAATCCAGAATATTCCAATTTTAATTTGTCCTTGAATTAAAATTGTGAATTAAATTTGAATTTAGTCTGACCAACTGCTTGAAAACAATTAATTAATTCATTATGGATTAATTATTTGGAGAAATTCAAGTTAGAAGTCTTTCTAAAGTCAGAAAAGAGTTACCTTAAATTAAGGAGATTATCCCTTACTTAAGGAGATAAGATTGAGTTATATTTGAGTTGTAATTAGTTGACTTAATTTACTGAGTTAAGTCCAGTTAAATTAGTTCCAAACTGTTTGAGGAACTAATTGTGAGTTATCAGTTAGTTTATGCATGCATGCATTCAACCAGTGTACTCCAGATAATTGAAGATTCCCTCATTAGAAACTCATGCATGTCTAGTCTGAGAAAGACCCAGTTGAGCTAAATGTTAAGGACCGTGTACTATTAGTTGCATGTTTTCTCCTATAAGGGAAACTCATGCATTCAGTCAAGGGAAGGTTCCTCGAGGATTGCACAGCTCTGATAGGGTGTAGGATCAATGTGAGTGATCAGTCTTCCACTTGGTAACAAGAGAATCACCCAGGGGAAACTGCGTAAAGAAATAGGAGCTTGGAGGTTAGATGAGAAGGCTTGTGAGAAGCTTTGATTGCTTGTGAGCATCTAGGAGGATTGTAATGAGAGATGGCTAGTTGTGAGAGCTAAGCCTTTGTATAATTCTGATGTATTTCCACCTTGTATGATAATATAGATAGTGGGGGTTTTAGCTAAGGATTTCCCCTGAGTATTTTCTATGGTTCATGTGAATTGATTCTTCTTCTTATGGTTATATGTGTTAAGCTCTGATTCAGCTCTATCTTTAAGCTTTCGCAAGTTTGATAGTAGAAGTAGATTATAATATTTTGCTTTGGTATATTGCATTACCGAGTTAACCTATAGCTGTTAGATTTTCTACATAGATATTAGAGGTAGATTTGTAGAGAATTTGTAGGAAATTCTACAGCTAACAACCACAACAACATCTTAGATGGTCAAATGAAGGTAGGTATTCAATAATTTTTGTCTTATGTGTTTAATTTTTTCGTAAAATTAAACAAATTAACTTAAAAAAAATGCTTACCATATAAAAACCGTGAAACCACAAAAAATCATCAAAGAAACCCTCCAAAACAACTTAGAAACCATAAAATCAACCTATAAAACCACAAAAAAATATTAAAAAATTCCCTCAAAATAACTTAGAAAACCACTAAAGTCAACCTAGAAAACCACAAAAAAATAACATAGAAAACCACAAAAACAACTTAGAAAACCACAAACAACAACCTAGAAAATGCTTCGAAACCAAAAAAATGCTATAATTTAGGTTTTAAATTGTTTTCCTACCTACAATGGTAGCATGTTGTATTTATTAAATGCACATATTCTGATTTTCAATGGTAAAAACATTGTTTTCTACTTATTTTAAGTTTTAAATATTTCATTAGGAATTTTGTGCAATAATATTTCAATCATTTTTAATTTTTGTTATTTAAAAAAATAAATAAATTTCAAATCAAATTTGATTGAAAATATACCCAAAAAACTCTCAAACAAAAAAACATGAAATTGATAACATAACTATATAGTTATAAATTTAATTGTATGTATTTAACTATTATAAAGTTAGAACATCACATAAATATATATATTATAGTTCTAATATATATTGTTTAAAACATAACATGGTTCTATAAATATTTAACATAAAATAACCTAGTTCTATATTTATTTAACGTAGTATATATATATATATAATATATATATATATATAATATATATATATTATATATATATATATATATATATATAGCATAACATAATATAATTATAGTTCATAGCATAACATAATGTCACATGTATTGTGCACAACTATAATGTAATATAACTATAACTATAACATTGAACATGGCATAACTGTTTAACACACACACACACATTCACATATATAAGTTCATGTTTCAACAATGCATGATTGATAGATACATTAAATTTCATTATGAAAAGTGCATTTGGTCGAGTGAATAAAATCACTTTGACTCTTTCCTAATTTGTACCATATTGTTTCATTATGTAGTGTGTTCTACAAGAAACATAGTCTTCATGTGCTAGCACCTAGTACATGTCATTTGTCAAAGTCAAACAAGGAAAATTTTAAGGATGGAAAATTTTCTTGAAGTTTAGAAACATTGGCGAATCTCACTAATCCCTAATATGCAAACTATAAATTTTTCAATGATATATTTGTAAAACTATTCAAATTTATAATGATTTATCATATAGCCACTATATAATGTTGGCGATTTTAAGGTAAAATAATTTTATATTCTAAAATTTGGGCGAATCATCTTTGATAAAAATTGGAAATTGGCGAATCGTTTTTCGGAAAATTCATGGAAAATTAGCCCATTGGGCGAACATTAGCCCCTAAAAGTTTCCATGAAGTCAAACATTAGGAACTTAAAGTCTATTGAAGTATTTAGTTTGCATGAAATTTTATTAGTTTTGTAAATAGGTTTATTTCAAATTTTTACATATATATTTACATATTTATGGTCTATGAATAAAATGTATTATTTAGAAATGGGAGAAAGTGTGAAGGTATATTTGATCATTTATTTTGATTGTGTTTACATGGAAATCAATATACTTTGGTTGATAAATTATCAAAAAATGGAGTATAAAGTTTAGGATTCTAGGCTAGATAATTCTGCTTGAGTTTAGAAATGATTTTTTTGTTAACATTCTTTCTAAGTCAACATTTTTTTCTTGGATTAGTTTATATGTATTATATGTAATAGTTTTGTATTATATGTAATAGTTTAGTGAACATTTTTTTCTTGGATTAGTTTATAATATGCAAAGGCATCCCATATATGCACCCCAACTACAAGTCCTCATAGTGAGAAGGGATTTGTTATACATGGTCGGGCTCGTGATAGATCATGTAGCCCACCTAGATTGCATGTTCCACTCATAGATCCTGCTTCTAATGCCAGTCAGAGTGTCAGAGGTTGTAGATGGGTTGTGTTCGAGGGGGTAGCTGATCAACTATGCCATCCTCCACCAAAGCATGTTTCCATGGATTCTCCTCCAACTCCACCTCCACATCAGAACACTCATGTGGAGAAGAGTCACTATGTACAACCACATGGACCAACAGTTTGGGTCAAAAATTTTATTCCAAATATTTCAACATCTTATTTTCTTAAGTTACACATATATGCTAATCAAATTGTAGACAAACTATAATTTTCCATTGCCATTGTGTACCCAAGTCCATATTTAGAGTTTTGTTGATGTCCCTATTATGTGGACACATGAGTGGGAAGTTGAGACCAGAGGCACTGATGATGTGAGTCCATAGATACATACCCTAATCATTGAGTGACGGGCAAAGGAGCACCAAACCCAAATTCATCAAACCCCCATCCTATATAACTTTCATTTGGACTCGACTGAGTTAGTAGATTCATGTATATGTAATTAAAAATGTGGTTCAAAATCATTTATTTCCATATTGTTTATTTTACACAAATAATGATCTATTAGTTTGAATTTGAATATGTTATATTGCAGTTCTAGCTTATGGACACTTTGTGCAACGAAACGCACATAGGATTTATGGTGGTACATAGAGTGGATAGTTCCTATATTTTTAGTCTCATTTCATATGGGACATTCACATGTGATATAGACTTTGTATATTTGCATACATGGACAGTTTATGGATGTACAAAAACCTTAGTTTAGTTTATGGATTCTTATTATTTTAGCCTATGGATGCTCGTGTGATATTTGTAATTTGTATATATTTTCACATGGATAGTTTATTGATACATTCACTATTTAAATTTATGGATTTGTATTAATATTTTTTTTATCTATTTTCATTAATTTTTTAAGTTTATGGACTTGTTAAAATTATTTCTCTAATTTAAAAATTTTTCTATATATTATACTTTTTATTACAAAATATAACAATTTTGATTTTCAATTTCATAGACTAAGAAAATAAGTACAATATTAAGCTTTGATGAAAGTAACTTTGATACTTAAAATGAGTGAAAATATATCATGTATCAATTTAATATTGAAAATCGAAATAATTACAATCATGCTTCATATTGGCTTGAAGAAAGTGTCTTTTAGTATATATGTTATTACAATTCAATTTTAAAACTAAATTATTTATATTATAAAGTTATCCGCACACACAAACATATATATAAGGTGGGTTATAAAATTTGTAAGTATTTCAATAATTTTCGTATCCATATACCATTGCATAGACAACTTTTTTAAGTATTTCAAGAATTTTCTTATCTGAATATTCAATTAAAAAACACAAATATGATTGAAATAAGTTTTATTAAATTTTAAAAGATGTCATGTAAACAAAAAAAAGGTTTTATTCAACATTATTTCTTTTGATATTGTCTAGATGAGCTTACTCATAACATGATATAAGTCAATTGTATTGAAATTTAATATATAGGTCAAAAAACAATATATGTTGGCCAACATTTCTATAATTTTTTAAAATGTCAAATCATCTTTCTTAAATTTACAAGTAGTTATCTAGTTCTTTCAATCAATTCCTTATGATTGAAATTTTTTAATTTCAATTTTAAAAAACTCAAATATGATTGAAATAAGTTCTATTCAATTTTAAAAGATGTGGAGATGTAAAAGTTACAAATACAAGTTTTATTTGATTTGATTTTGTTTGAGGTTTACCTATAAAATATTAGTGACAATTTAGGTTGTCAATAATTATTTTTTACTTACACTGAAATCAATGTATGATTTTAAACTAATTACCTTGAGTTTAATTTACACCATACATGTAGTTACATCAAATCAGAAATCAACATCTTCACTTAAATAAATGCATCTAATGGAAGAAATCAAATAGGATGAGAAATAAAAATCTACAATGAAATCAATGCATCTAATGAAAACAATCAAATAGGATTATAAATCAACATCTACATTGAAATGAATGCATCTAGTGCTAGTGATAAAATAGGATTAAGAATCAACATATACACTAAAATTAATGCATTGAAATCAATACATCTAATTGAAGCTCAATCAAACAATATTAGAAATTAACATCTTTAATGAAATTAATGCATCTAATGTGAACAACGAAATATAATTAGAAATCAACATCTACATAGAAAATCAATGGATCTGATGCAAAAAATAAAATAGTATTAGAAATCAAGATTCGTACACTGAAATCAATGCATCTAGTACAAGCAATTTTCTTCCCTTTCTCTCCCCCTCCATCTATATCAATATGTTCTTCCATCTCTCCTTATTTATCACTCTATCATAGTCCCCCATACATACACACACACTCTCTCTCTTCATATCTATATATCTCTCCATCAATCTCTTTATCTCTCTCTTCTTCCCTCTCTTACCCTTCCATCTATATTTGTATCTCTTTACGTCTCTCCTTCTTCGTCTCTCTATATCACCCTGCAAACATACAATTTTTTTCTCCATATTTATCTATATATCCCTCCCTTTCCCTTTCCCTGTAACATCCCTAGGTTAAAATTCGTGTAATAAAATTAATAAAGGTGAAATAAGATTAAGGACATGGGATGTGTATTCCAAGTTGAAAGTTGGGAAAAACATCCTAGTGGGTGTTTTTTTGTTTATTATGGCTCAGGAAATTGGCAAAGAAATTGAAAAGGAAAAGAGGCATTGATTAGTCTTTGATTGATGGAAATAATGAAAATAGGAGAAAATGAATATGAAAGGTCACAATATTGCATGTAAGAATGAAATTAAAGTAAAAATGAAGGAAAATGAAGAAAATAGAGGCATCACTAATAAAAAATACTTATGAGGAGCACTTCATGGGCTGTTGTTAGTTCAATTTTGGAGCTCTCTCTCTATACTCCCTCGCTCTCATACTCTTATACACTTAGAGAATTATTGGATCACTCTACCATTGGAGAAAGGAAGGCAAAGGAAGGAGAAGGAAGCAAATGAAATCAAGGATCAAGCAAGGATGAGTTGGATCAACTGACTATATTTCGATTACTTTGTAGTTATTCAGTTGCAAGAATGATTTCCTTGCTAGCCTTCACATGCATGGTACATGCATGTCTGTATTTGGTTCCCTTAATGTCATTGGGATGGGTTTTTGCTAGGTTTTATAGTGGTTTTAGTTTTTCCTTGCCATTTCTATATAGCCATGGTGTGATGGGGTTCTTTCATTAGTTAAGATTTGGATCGCCATATGGTTTTGGAACTGAATGAGGTGGTCTTAGGAAAATTCCTAAGGGCCTAGGAATCTCTTGATCGTTAATGACAAGATTACAGTAAAGCCTAAGGGTTTTGGAAAGAAAAATTACTTTAAAAAATGACTCTGGGTTCAACCAAGGGTGTCAAAAGAAGGCCCACATTATCTAACATTTCAATGACATATTCACTCCTTCCAAAAGGAATAAGAGTCTCACCCGAGGTGAGATAGAGACATGGAAAGATAAAGGGGATTCAAATTTACCTATTACATGAATTGCACAACTATCACAAAATTCATTCTTAACAACTCAAAATATGCGTTCAATAGGGAATTTAACATAAGCATAAAATTTTAAAAGGCCCCATAAATTACACAGAGAAATTCCAAAAATCTCATCTTTCTGATATTAATCACCATTAGAGAGCAGTTTCATTACAAATAGAAACATTACAACTTGTGGTAGTTACATACTTTCATGCGACAATAAAATATATAGAGAATACATAAGAGAAACACAGAGCTAAACAATTCTTGACTCTCAACATTATCTAATCTTCAGGCTAGATTTGAAATTTGCAGCACTATCTAAACATGTTTCCCATTGCCTTCTATTTTATAACCACACTCTCTTTCTTTGATGCCTTTCTCACTTGATCCGTTGTTTTCAACACCTAGGGCCACCATTCTAGTTTTCTATTTGGCTGTATCAAAATATCAAAATCAGCTCCTAATTCTTTGGCACACTCCCTTATTTTTCGCTACGCGTGTTCCAAGTTATCTCACTGATGTTTTAGTTTTTTGATGCTCTGTTTCCAGTATTTTTATCCAAAATTTCATTTGTAAATGTTATCCTGCCAAAAATGAAGGACCCAACATGCCCCAACGGCATCCTATTGACTCGCCCTTCAGTTAATGTCTTTTTTTTGTTGCTTCTAAATTTGTTGCAGGTTGGATTCCATTAGCTTCAGTTGCGGTACCTTCAAATGAAGGACTCAACTCTGGAATAGTCTGAAGAGTGGTCTCCTTAAAACAATTGACTGTAGAAATAGAGGAGTGCCATTAGTCCATAAGTGTGGAAACTTGCCTCGGAACTCAGTAACGGTCTGCTCACTAAGGTCATTGGGTTGAGACTCAACCAATTCTTGAATCTACTGATTGATAAGGATAAATTGTGTGCTCAAGGTCATGAAATTATTTTCAGTTTCTGGTTGAAGGTCATAGAGGACCGGCTTGGTGACCTGGACTGCATATTTTATCTCACTAATTTTAGCATCAAGCACATCGTCTTCATCGAGGAGTTGCTACTTGGCTTCCATATTAGAGGTCACTAATACTTGCTGATATAGATTCTGAACATTTTTGCATGGCCTAAGGTAGGGTAGCTCCAAGAGAACTTGAAGTATGTAATTTCTCAGCAAGATGAGCATGATAGATGGTGGATGGATCAGAGGAATATTTTTTCATCTTGGTGACAGTTTCTTGGAGCTCTTCATGCTTGGACACTAACTGTTGACATGTCACTTCAACTATAGTGAACATTCGACAAGGGTGTAGGCGACGGAATCTTCAGGCTACTCGGTAGCATATGGATCAAGGGTCAACCATATAGTTTTCAATTGAGAATTAATTGTACTAACCTGGGACTCTAATCCCTCCTTTTCTAAATGTAACTGTGTTTACACTACTGAGGCGACAGTCAATTGATGTTGTTGTTCTTTGCATGTGACCTGAAGATCTGTACACCTTGTCTCTGTTAGAATCAAACAGTGCTCCATATGAGAAACAAAGGAATGAATGAACTGAATTTACTAATGGGAAGACTAATTATTTAGAGTTTTGACTACAACTATATTATCTGGTGAGAGTCTTTATTGCAGTGGTTGGCCGCTAGAAACTTACCTCTCTAATTGATCTTGTGGTAAAATTTCACATTGAATAGCGCCCCTTTCATTGTATTTAATTCGATGCAAAACAAGTGTTGGAATGGAAGTGATAAGGTCATGCTTCTAGGCAAAATGGGAAATTACTTGGTGACACTATTCAGGATGCTTCAGAAAGTTGGCAACTTGTTTGACTGAAATGGGTGGAGGAGTAGAGGATGATGGATGAGATGGAACTCTTAGTGGTCGGGAAGAAACAATAGTAATAATATGAGTTGAAACAACAATAACAGAGTCAATTTCCATCTCTTCAAGTTCATCAAGGGTGACATGTGAATCAGGGTGATTAGATACAGTAGCTGTAGATGAATGAGGTTCCCCTTTAGAGGTTGTATGCAGGGGTGGAGGTAATTCTTCTTAAACATGCATTGCAAAATCTGTGGCTGCTTGTTCGGCATGAAGTTTGACGAAAGTAGAGGTAGAGGGAGCGCTATCAAGTTGAAGTGCCTTCTTTATTAGGCTTCATCACATTGATATTATAGAAAATTTGGCCATCCTGCTGCCAAGCAATAACCCCTCGCCAACTGCCAACTTCAGTGTGGAAATCATTTTCGCTAATGTAAAATGGCAATGTGTGCATAGAAAAAGTATCTGAGGAAACATGCATCGACCGAAGATAAAAAGAACTGTGAGAGATACCAAACAAAAATAAGGGAAAATATTGGCCTAATAAAGGAATAAGAAATCATGAAATAGCATTTTTCACAGCGACCATCTTATTGTAACATTGATTAAAAGCAAGGTTGTTAAAATATCTATTGACAATGTCTTCAGTACTTCACCGGGATGCATACATATAAGCGTGAAGATCCTCTTCAGAAATTGGAGAAAGGTGATGACCCTCTGGAGGACACCATTTTGACATGGCAAGTGGAATAAGCAGGTAGCCAAAAATAAAATAAGTAGAACAAGTATAAATGTCATTAGCAACCTCAAATAATTATTGAAGAAGATAATTGGACCAATTTAGTTGATCACCACAAACACAAGATTAAATAATAGAAATGGCATCCAGCGTACATTCCCCTCTAGTGCAATGGCATGTGTGCTTGGTGGCAATAATTGTAGCAGCAACAAGGATTGGCATGTTAATGATCATATCTAGAAATGCTCCTCAACCTTTCTAGACAGTACCATACTTCTTTTACATATTTTTCTCATCATTTTCATTCCAAGGTTGGCTATTTTTTGAAAGGTTGAGTTAACATCCTCACCATAGGCATAGTTTCCAATGATCTAATGAATATTAATTGCATGGATGGAGTATTCATGGTCTAAGAAAAGGGAAACCCCATGAATTTGGTTGTCCAAAAACTTTGTAAAACGCATGATCTCACTAGTGGTGCCAAACATAGGGAAGTCCAGTAGAAGGAGAAGCGTAGATTGTTTCAATTAATGGACAACGCTTCTAACTTTCATGGTGGAATGAGAATTGGGACAGGTATTTGGCTCCATGAAGATATTACTCTAGAGCACAAGGAACAAGGTGGAATTAGAAAGATTGCTATCCACAAGATGAGGTTTATCATATTTTCCCAACAAATAATCTTAAGAGTGGATGCGAGAATCAATGGAGTATAGATTGAGAGCAGGTTTAACTAAGAGAACCATATTCATAGGGTGACAAGTCTACACAAATTAGACAGGAGGATGAGAAGACATAGAAGGTTTAGGGGAGGGAGATATCGGAGCTAGAGCAGAAAATGAGAATGCACAACAGGAAAATATTAGGACAAAGACAAGAAGCAAGAATATATAGGCTTAACTGTTAGGTGGGGGACATGCAACTTAACTTTGGAATTAATGAAAACTGATCCAAACATGTACTGAGGGATGTGGTGATGTAACAGAAAATATAACAACATAATAAAATCTTATCAAGACTTGAAATAAAGATTCAGTAACTAGAGGCTTAGTCGTTAGGTGGGGGACATGCTACTTAACTTTGGGATTAATGAAAATTGATCCAGACATGTACCGAGGGATGTGGTGATGTAACAGAGAATCTAACAACATAATAAAATCTTATTAAGACTTGAAATAAAGATTCAGTAACCAATTATGGCGTGATTGGAAACTCTGGTAGGGTTAGCCGTTAGGTGGGGGACATGCAACTTAACTTTGGAATTAATGAAAATTGATCCAGACATGTACCGAGGGATGTGGTGATGTAACAGAAAATCTAACAGCATAATAAAATATTATCAGGACTTGAAATATAGATTCTGTAACTAATTATGGCATGATTGGAAACTCTGACAAATAGGACAAGTAATAATGACTCTGGCAACACAAGATATGATAAAATCTCCCTAACCACAAGTTGTTATGTTGGGTCGCGACTAAAAAATGGAAAAATCTTGTGGAAAATATACAACGTATAAAATACTAGACAAATGAAAGAATAATATTAACATAACCATCCTAACACCTACCTAAGACTCTTGTGATGAGATATCACTTTAACTAGAAGTTGAATTGCAAAAGTAGGGTTTCAGGTGAGGACCATTCATCCTTCCATAAAACAAGGTACCATCAAGCTGGGCAAGTTGGAGAACACTAGAATATTTAATATCTGCAACACTAAAAGGACTGAGCCAATGAATTTGGAGGTTACTCGGATGTTTGTGGTATTTTTTTTCATAGACTAAGACTTGATCACCTACAGAGAAGGTCTTCTTCTTGATGTGATGATCATGCCAAGATTTCTCGCACTCCTTTTCAATTATCTGATGCAAATATGCAAGGAATCAAGATTATTTCAGTTACAGCAACTCATTGACTTGATCAGGAAGATATTCATCCTCCTACATTCTAGTTTCATAGTAAATGAAGAGATTCATAACAATAAACTCCCTAGGAACAACATATTCTCTTCCATAAACTAGTTCAATCAGGGTATACCTATTCAATCTCTTGAAAATAGCCATGTCTTACCATAAGGTAGCGGGAACCATTTCATCCCAATGATCATGATTTATAGAACATACCTTGGTGATTCCCTTCTCCATAATTTTGTTAAATTATTCAACAACTCCATTCACTTGCAGATAATGTGAGAGGCTTTTGTGATACAGAATCATGAAATTTTGCGACAGAGTTTGAATTGTTTCATTAATAAAGTGAGAACCCTAATCACTCATCAGGATGCGAGGTAAAGCAAAGTTGGTAATGGTTTTTTCAAAGGTCAATCGAACATTCATCTCCATGGTACAGTCTTTAACTAGAGTAGCTTCTACCCAATGGGTAAGATAGTGTGTTGTTGTAATATTATATTAGGCATGAGAATGATGAGATGGAGCATTAATAGGTCGATTGAAATCTACAACCACTTTTCAAATGTTGTAAGTGTGTGCACTGGATTTAGGGGAATTTCATCATGCTGCAATGGTTAACTAACATGTTGACAAACAACACAAGTTTTGATATAATCCTTCACATCCTTGAAAAGAGTTTGCCACCAAAGACTAGCTTGTAAGACCTTTCAAGTACTAGCCTTACCTCCAATGTGTCCTCCAGTGGTTCTAGCATGGCATTCCCACAATATTACTTCCCATTCATGATCCAGGACACAACAACGTAGAATCTTGTGAAGCCCCATATTATATAATTGTTCTGCAATTAATTGATATTCTGCTACTTAAAGAAATAAATGCTTCTTTTGCACGGTAGTGTAATCAGATAGACACTGACCTATATCAAGAAAGGTAGCAATCTCTTCTAAATAGTCAAGGACAATTTCAATGCGGAACACATGAGCATCTAGAAACTCATCATGAATTGATCTTCCTGAATCTCCTGACTCAAATCCGGATAGATGATCCAGCCCCACATTTGACGTTCTAGGCTTGACAATGACCTCAAATATGAACACTTGAAACAACATCAACCACCAACAAATTCTTCCTGTAATTACAAGCTTATTAACTAAGTACTTCAATGTTGAGTGGTCTGTAAAAACCTTGAACAAGCCTTCTAACAAATAATGTTAGAAATTCTGAAGAGAGGATACCATCATTTAGGCTTCTCATTCTACGGTGGTATGATTCTTCTCTGCAATAGAAAGTTTTCGGCCTGCGAAATAAATAGGGTGATCTAAGTTGCCTTCGTTCGGTTGCATCAAATTAGTGCCCAAAGCAATTTTTAACGTATCAACATGGACATGGAAATACTTGTTCTAGTCAGGATAAACTAAGATTGGTGCAATTACAAGCTTCTCTTTCGATATATCAAATGCGAAATTACATTCTACAAACCACACAAAAAGCTCAAATTGCTTGAGAATATTCTCCAACGGAGCCGTAATGGAAGCATAATTCTGAATAAATCTTTGATAGTAAACATTGTGTCCTAGAATGGAACAAAAATAATGAACTGAAGTGGGTGGCAGCATATTCAATATCACCAAGAATTTAACATGATCCACACAAAATCCCTCCTTGCAAACAATATTCCCCAATAGAGTTCGGAAACATACAACAAAGATGCATTTTTCCAGGTTCAAGGATATCTAATGTTTCCTACACCTATCAAACATAAAAGTTAACAAACTTGGGTGTTTCTTGATTAAACTATAAACAATCCAATGATCCATGTATACTTCGAGGAACTTATATATATACTCATGAAACCAAAAATGACAATGTGAGATAAAATAGTTGGAGAATTATTCAACCTAAAAGGCATAACATTATACGCATACAACCCCCATTCAGTGGTGAATGTCATATTCTTGTTATCCTCCCCAGCAATATAGACTTGATGATAGGCTGAGAATCTATCATTAAAATAATATGCTTCATTTCCCCCAACATTTTCCAATACTTCATCGTTGAATGGGGTGGAAAATGGATCATGCACACGTCCATTATTTAGACTATGATAATCAACACATACCCAAATTTCATCTGAATCCTTCTTATCATGAATGACAATGGGGCTTATCCATTCAACTTCATGAACAAGGAATATGAGACTGACATCTAACATCTTATCAATCTCCTTCTTGACCTTCTCCTTTACTCGTGGATTCAATCTGTAGGTACAATACTTAATAGGATTTTCAATTGGCTTTAGTTCAATTTTCATTTCTCCTAGATCGCCTTTAATTCCTTTCAACTCTGAGACAAAACATGTAAAACATCTTCATATTGTTTGAGGAGGTCTAATATTTCCTGGGTGGTTTTTTCATCCTAGTAGTCTCGAATAGAGGCAAGCTTTGGTTTCTCTTTGGTCCCAATAGTCATCTTCTTCAATGTAAGTGGTTGTAGGTCTGGAGCATCACATCTAGTATCCTCCTTAATCTTTCATTCCCCTTCAGACTCTTTGAAAGTTAGGTTCCTTAACTCCTCTAAATCATCATCTAGGTCTTTGTTAATTTTACCACAAACAAGAGCCTCATGAAATCCTGAATCATGTAGGTGCACAAAGTATCCATACCTGCTAGATTTTATTAGCGCATCCTCTCCCAAAAATAATACACCTCTAATAGCTTTAAGAACATGCACTATCTTCTCATCAATAATAGAAAATGAGAAATCTTTACCAAACGGAGTTGTCAGCTCATCCTGTTATGCTGTATGGAATTTTAGCTCCTCATTTAAGTACCAAGATTATGGAATATTTCCCAAAGAATATATAAATAGATGAGGCCACATCTCAATTGCTAAACCATAAATTCTCCATATAAAAGAATAGTGTGCAACATCGTCCTATGGTGAAGTACAGACATTATAAATAGGAACATTTCTAAACAACTCTTTCGACGAAGACAAGTGATATAACAAGACAACCTTAACAATGCTCCATTCTTACATTTGATATCACTGTGTTGCCCACCATCGTGGAGTCGTAGCTTGCAAAGAAACACTCATTTAGGGATATTATGACATTATTCTATGCAATAATCAATCTCCTTAATAAAATTTACAACATAATTAGTACCATTAATGTTTCCGGGAAAACTAGTGTCTACTCAGATCTGCTAGTCCCACTAAGAAGGGTAGCTATCTTAGAAACAAACAATTCAAAGAAATTTGTGTTTTCCTTTATGAGAGCTAGATGATAGAAAAGTAGAGAGTACCAACCTCAGTCTTTCGCTTGTCTCCTTGCTTGTTTCCTCTATCCATTGATAGAGCTTTCGCCACTCCTTTCTCACTTGTCCCGCTTCAAAGAACACCTGTAGAGTCAAAGCAACAAAATACCATCAAAGCATAGAGATCTATAACCATAAACAATATAGGATTAGATGTACATTAACCATACAAATGCATACACAAATACAAGATTCAGAAATATACAAGTATATGGAGGAAAACTCAAATAGCTTTATTGATAGAAGTAGTAGAAGAGAGGATTACAACCCAGCTGTCTAATCCAATGCCATCCTCCCAACATGAAAGCCCTCTTCACCTCATTAAAAGCTAGATCACCCAACAATACAATGCTTCACGGAGAAACCAACATAACTTCCTTACAAAATACAAAATTCCAACCTCTGGATCTCTAGGATGAGGGATCCATATATAGATATTTGCAGGGGTGAGTTAGCTTCTGGGATTTTGATTAGTGTCATTTCATTGATAGTTCTTGGTTCCACTTGGAGATCTCAGGATCTCTTACTCATCCCTGGGCGAATTCAGAGAGGCAAGTGTCATATGAGTAGTTTTTAGAAGATTCTCTGGGTTTCCACCTAGCAAAATTCCTCTGCCATTTGTCTGCTCTCACTCATCAGACCCTATAGAAGGGCTTTTTAGTATGCATCGCACCCTCTATGTGTAACAGGTGAGATGCATCACACCCCCAACATGGAGCAGTCTATATGGTCTAGTTTCAGCCAGTTCTGAGTAGTTTCTCAAGGAGAACTTGTGGGAAACGATGTAATCCCTTGATCCTTTAGGGTATGAAACAACACTTTTAGGGGTTTAGAAGCCCTTGCTTTATGGACATGTGTGATTGGGGTTGCAGTGTCCAAATATGTCTATAACAGTTGCCCCATAAAGAATGAGGTTGTAAATATTCTGATGTCGGGTGAAATGCTTTATCATGAGGATCTAAGGTTTTTCGAACTAGAAGGTGACCTGTAATAAAATACAATACAATAAATTATCTTCATAATATTTTCATGATCTAGCTAAGGCGGGCATTCCAATGCTTAGCTTTATAAATTCATTTTCATGTACATAGGACAAACAATCATCTGTGTGGAAAACTGCTGATTCTGGTAGAGCCATCATCCTTTAGCTTGGATGATTATCTGTGCAGCTATGATGTACATTTGATGCCTTTATTTTCCTGAATATCTCACAGCCCAGATGGATGAAGCTAGATCTAGGGTCTTCAAACTCGTTCAATCTTCACCCGAAGTACAAGTCAATCCATGTGAAAAGATGTTTTGATGTCGAACATGGAAAGACATCGCCTGATTACCAGCCAATGATGTAAGCTATTAACAGGCACGAGAGGAATCACCGATAATGATAATGATCCTCAAGGTACGACGTCAATTCACTGTGTGTGAAATACATGATCGATGTTGAACACCACACAAAATCTTTCGGTCGAAGGCCATTGATGTAAACCTGTCACCGGAAGTGAAGAAACTTGCCATTAAGGCATGCAAGCTTCAAAGTACTGAAAGGGTTGTTCCTAAGTCAACTTCTTGGATAATGAGCTAATGTTGACAAGAAGTGACCCATCATAGGAGGGCCCTTATGAATCCCACATATACGACAAGAAATGGAGAAAATGATTTTGTGGAGGTGAAAACAATCTGATGATACAAGGTTCAGGGTGGCGGTCATGAAAAATAGAGTGTGAAGGCATTGCAGTGGATGAGGCGTTAGCTGGGTTGGTGTATTCTCTAAGTGACTTCTCTTGAACATATCAGCGACACTGAAATGGATTGGTAACATTAACCCCAAAAATGGATGGTACGGAGGACCAATGGTGATATGACTGGTGAACGGAATAACCCAACCCAACTCAATCATGGTGATGGAGTCAGAGTTTCATGTTCAAGAGCGACCTGCTACCAATGAAGTTCTTCAAGTTTTCTTCCCTCTTTCCCTAGTCATTTCTGACCAGTACCTCTTTATTTTTGTCACGCTTGAGCAGGATAACATATTCTTATTCTATAATTTTCCCTACGAGCAAACCTGTCGCTATGTTTTAGCAAGCCTAGCGACAGTGAAACTTGCTCTTGTCCGTATGGACAAGTTTGTCACTATTTTTTTTAATGAGTTTAACGACAAAGATAAATCGGTCCCTTTTAGTTTTAGAGAGTCTGAAAAGAGACGGAAAGGAAAATCTAGTAGTCCTTTTTCGTAGTATATCCCTTAAGTCATAAAAAGTATAAAATAATACGAAAGGGATGACTTTTCCGATCATTTTAGCGAGCCGAAAAGGACAAGTGCTCGATATTTTTGTGTAATGATCCCTCAGGTCCAAAAAGATTAAAATATAGAGGAGGGATGGCACTTCCAATCACTTTAACAAGCCGGAGAGGCCAATTTCTTGGAAATCTTTTCATATTTTACGAGTCTAAAAAGAGCTTAAAAGAGACTCGTTTTTGAGGAATGATTGATGTTTTCAGGTAGCAACTGGTTCCAAGTAATTTTGGAAATTTTCAATCATGGCAGTGCAAAGAAGATGGCTAATAGAATCACTCATCACAGCTATTCCTCAAAAGGGTAAACAATCAAGTGGAGGCATATGATCAACTAAAAAGTGGAGGTGATGGTAAGAACACGACCAAGGCTCAAAAGCTGATAGCAATGCGATCACAAAGGTTATTTACCGAGGGTGGATTCATTTTTTAATGAGCTTGAATCTTTGGAAACTATGCTCAGTGTTGGGTTTATTTTTTAACAAGCTTGAACTTTGGGGAAACATTTCTCGTTCCAGTCATCTTTTGAGGATGTCTCTCATTAGTAGGTTCATTTTTTAGCGAGCTCGCCCCATGTGAAACTTTGCTCTGGAGCCTTTTTTATGCAAGCTAGGAACAACCAGCTACTCTCCTAAGGGTTAATGAACTATTGAGGTTAGGTAGGATAGTTTCGTACAAAAAATTTCCTTTGCTTTGCCAGTGTCGCTAGCCCTTGCAAAGGTGAGTGGTGGATCAGACCAATCACCTAACTTAAGCAGTTGAAGTTAGTAAAACCTACGGGGTTAGAGTTACGCTGGTCGCTTTTCACTTGTGTAAAAAAGGTTTGCATGCCCCTAGGCAAAAGAAAAGTAGAGTTTTCAGGTTACCATATGGAAGTCCTTGCATTAAAGCAATATTGTTTCGTCTGCATTGTAGACAAAACACTTCCTTGGCTATATCCATCGAAATATACAAAGATGAAAGGTGTGGATCCACTACCAGTCACATAACCTTCGACGACGAAATCCTATTCCAAACTAATCCCATATCCTAAATGAATGGGTGTGTCAGATTGGTCATATATCCTACGAGGAAACATATATTATATATGGGGTTTTCTTGCGGAAGTAGACGAGGGCGCATGCCCCCTGGGTTTAGTCACATTCACCGAATCACTTGCGATCATTAGGTGGATGGAATGGAGGTTGATGAGACATTCGTTATACACAAAGATCATTTAGGGATGGCATTTGACTAGTAGCTGTGTTTGAACCGGGGAATTAAAGCTGGTCAACGAGTTGGACCATACTGCCTTCATATGGGAAACACATCACCTGAAAGAGTGAGGAAACAATAGCTACCATGTTGTAAATGTAGTAATGCCCAAGGAGTAGATTGTAATCTAGAGGCCCTTGGACTACCATCACATTCAGATGAATGGTTTTACTTCTCAATGTTATAGGCAAATTTGGAAGGATCCCTAATGGTTGACTGGTTCCTTTATTAAAGCCTGATAGGTTTCGAATTTCAGGCAAAAGCGATGGCGAACCAAGCAATTTCCAAGTAGTTGAGGAAAGGATACTCATGAAATCCCCTTCATCTATGATAGTACTAGCCATGATCATTCTGTAAGATTGTACTATGATTCAGAATGACACATTAGATGGTAGGCAGGGTCTCGCTAGTAGATCCCAATCAAAGGAAATGACTAGATTGCTTGGAAGAGGGACTGAATAAACGGCCGGATGAATCTCTTGAAATGGAGAAATTCCTTCCTGTGGTAAAGGAATAGGTAGATTTGCCCCATGTTCATCAGACTCTGTGTTAACAAAAAGAATTTGAATAGTGTCACTCTAATTCTCTTTGGAGACTGTATCATCTGAAGGTAGACCTTCTGAAGACAAGACTGGGTCGACTACCATCTTGACCTGTTGACTTTGGTCTAGTGTGGACTCAGAGGGTTTATCTTCAATGATAGGTGTTTTGACTGACAATAGAGGTGTGTCAGTTAGATTTTGAACTAGCGACGGACTTGGCAAGTGTTCCTTGTATCGAAGAGGAAGTCGCTGCGGTGAAGCAGGACGGTTATCCAAGACTCTTTTAGCTTCATCCAAGAAAGGAAAATGGTGGATGGCATGATCATCTTCACACAGCCTACAAGGAAATTTAGATCTTCATTTTTTTCCATTGACTTCATTTTCACTAGTTGACAGTGTACTCTCAACATGATCAACAGAGGTTGAAGACACCGGATTATGCAAGCGGGGAGACCAGTCTCTTAAGATCCATAGGATGCAGGGATAATCTCGATGATAGTAGTCTCCTTTGCAAATTACACATGGAGATTTGGGTTTGGATGGTGTAGTGCGTGGATTTTTGCCAGGCGATGCATGGTTGCCCCCTTTTGCCACTGGCTTCTTCTTCTTCTTCTCCTTCCCTTTCTTCTTCTTCTCAGTTACTTGGTTTTTAGTGTTACTAGCTTCACCAAGCCAAGAGGAAGAAGGACATGGAGAAACAAACAAAGTAGAAGGTGGGGGAGAAACTTCAGTATCATCTGGTTATTGATTTGATTGTTGAGGAATTATAGTGTTTTGAACGATAGAGGTCGAGAATAGCCATACTAGCAGGCCAATTGTGAATCCTGGAAGGGATAATGTAGCCATGTATGGAGCACCAATATCTCCCCATGAAGAGAAAGGACTAGGATTTCCCCCAAGGGGAAATCCTTGATTGGTGGACTCCATTTTGTCAACCTAAGACCAACAAGGGAACAATGATGTTATTCTGAATAAAATAAATTTTATGACGCTTTGACACAACTTTCTTTTTCAATTTTTAAGAGTCGATAAAAAGCTAAATATGACTCTAGTTGCCTTCGATTTTTAATGAGCCTGAAGTGACAAGTGTTTAGATGGACCTTTTCTTTTAAGGAGTCTGAAAAGGAATGAAAGTGACTACTCTAGAAGTATAGGTAGAGGGATTACAAAACCAATCACAAAACTGCAATATACTCCTTGGTGGTAAATTATAGAGAAATTACCGAGGACTTTGCATACGACAGTCAATCTTCCTGAATGCTATGTTCAGTGCATTGCAATCGATAGGTCGGCAGACACGACTTCCTAAGGATAAAGGATATCAGGCTATTATGGTCTCCCAATATATACTCGATGGTACATGGGAGCACAATTTCATACCGGAACTTGTCGTATCAAAGAGGAGGAATCACCCAACCTACAATGAAAATGATAGTTACCAGGCTTTACGACATGGGAATACATCTCTAGCCTGGACTTCTAGATGTTGTGTGTTAGGTTCCAAAGCATTTTTATGTTCATTGAGGTTTATTTTATAGTTGATCTTTTCTTAAGAATTTTTCCATTCAAGGTTCACCGTGTGATGTAGATTTACAATTCCTAAATATGCAATCTAAGATTATAAACAATCATTTATTTTCTTTTAGCAATGAAAATCCTAGCCATTAAGGAAATAAGAGTAAGATTCTTTCAACATAGAGCAGAGAGCACACACTAAATGCACATTTCCTAAATCAATTTCCGCATGCAGTCTAAATGCAAATTTAGATGCATGTATTTGTTTTTCAGTTTCCTTAATGTGAGAATGACAAAAAGAAAACTAAGTACAGATCTGAACTACTTTTCTTCAAAGCAACACTTTAGCAATTTCTTTTCAAAATGAAAGGAAGACTAAGACGATACTTTAAATTTCAAATGAAAACTATTTTTGACACTTCAAAGAATTGATAATTCAAATCAAATACAATGGCAAAAGTGTAATCGACTATCTAAAAGAGGAAGACTTTACGACACTCTTTTCTTGACTGAAAATGACAGTTGCAACACTTTCAAATCAAAAGACGACAGTTCGATTAAGCTACTTTTTGAAAAGGAGAATTGTAAATGATGAAAAATACATAAAAAACATTCACAATTCCTTATCAATGGAGGATGAATAATGTAAAGGAAGAAGGTTTCAACAGTGACATACTGATCATAGACAACCAAACTAGTGAATAGAGCTAAAAACAGTGAAGAAAAAACCAAAATCTAGAGACAAAAATAGTCTCATTCAATCATCGCACCTAACCTTAAGGGAAGTAAGGATGCATCTCACCTACAGCACATGGGAGGTGCGATGCATCCAGACTGCCAACGAGAGACAGTGCGATGGTCCAAGGATGAGATTGAGCTCAGTTTTCACCCACAATTTGTAGCTAAGTTCATGGATTTAGGCTGAGCTTATGATAGGCAGTAAACACAAAGTATAGGGGTTGATCTAAGGAGGTTATTGAGCTACCACCAAGGCACTTAAGATGTTTGCAAGTCAGATGTTCAGTTCGTAAACCAACCCGGATATTGACTGAAGTAGTATTGATCTACTTTGCAGTTGCATAGAGAAAGTAGTTCGAAGGCTAGCTAGCTTAACTTCAGGATCCGTCTATAGTTTATAAAGCAAACAACAGTAACAAACAAACAAACTATTCACTCCCCAGTGGATTCGCCATTTTGTTCTGAGAAAACTAGTGTCTACTCAAATCTGTTAGTCCCACTAAGATGGGTAGCTATCTTAGACACAAACAATTCAAAACAATTTATGTTTTCCTTTATGAGAGATAGATGAGAGAGAAGTAGAGAGTACCAACCTGAGTCTTTTTCTTGTCTCCTTGCTTGTTTCCTCTCTCCCTTGATAGAGCTTTCACCACTCCTTTCTCACTTGTCCTGCTTCAAAGAACACCTGTAGAGTGAAAGCAACAAAATACCATCAAAGCATAGATATCTATAACCATAAACAATATAGGATCAGATGTACATTAACCATACAAATGCATACACAAATACAAGATTCAGAAATATACAAGTATATGGAGGAAAACTCAAATAGCTTTATTGATAGACGTAGTAGAAGAGAGGATTATAATCCAGCTGTCTGATCCAACGCCATCCTCCCAGCATGAAAGCCCTCTTCGCCTCATGAAAAGCTAGATCACCCAACAATACAATGCTTCACAGAGAAACCAACAACACTTATAAAATACAAAATTCCAGGCTTTGGATCTCTAGGATGAGGGATGCATATATAGATATTTGCATGGGGTGACTCAGCTTCTGGGATTTTGATTAGTGTCATTCCATTGATAGTTCTTGGTTCCACTTGGAGATTTCATGATCTCTTACTCATCCCTGGGCAAATTCAGAGAGGCAAGTGTCATATGAGTAGTCTCTAGAAGATTCTCTGGGTTTCCACCTCTCAAGCTGCCTCTTCCATTTGTCTTCTCTCACTCATTGCACCCTACAAAAGGGCTTTTTAGTATGCATCACACTTTCTGTGTGTAACAGGTGAGATGCATCGCACCCTCAGCATGGATCAGTCTGTATGGTCCAGTTTTGACCAATTCTGAGCAGTTTTTCAGGGAGAACTTTTGGGAAATGATGTAATCAGTTGACCTTAATCCTTTAGGGTATGAACCAACACTTTTAGGGGTTTAGAATCCCTTGGTTTATGGACTTATGTGATTGGGGTTGCAGTGGCCAAATATGTGTATAACAATTAAAAATAGAATACTTTTGTACCTCAGTACCAATGTAGCGAATATATCAAACAATAGCACAATGTGGGGAGTGGAGTTCATGGGAACCCTATTCCTAGTCTTCGATCGTAGCTTCAGAGCCAACTAATAGAGCTAGGTGTTGTGGGGTTAATGTAATATTCTTGCTTTCCAGTGGTCAACTGATACAACTAGTCCAATAAACTAGAGGATTCAACATCATCCACATTTTTATTGAACCTTGGACCTTGATATGGATAAAGAGATAGTATAACATGCATACCACCCACTCAAAATGTTAGAGTCTCCCACTTTAAATTGATGACTACATAATTATCGAAAGCTCAATCAATGCCCAAAAAATCCAGGTATGGGTATTTGTCCTCAATAATATTGATAACCTCGAAATATGCATAAGTATTAACACCAGTTATATCAACCTCAACATATTCTAGTCTACCAACAAGAGGAATACGATATAGGTTTTCCATGTACAATAAAAAAGGGGAATAAAGCAACTTGGGTTTTCGAAGAGCTTCCCTAGTCTTTCTTGGAAAAATATTAACATCCGATCCCAAATCCAACATGGATTCCTTGATTTGAAACCCTAAAATTTGAGCATCTACCTAAAACTCCATTCCATTCTTCTTCTTATTCCTCTGCACCCACCTGGAATGCCTCTTAAGTATATTTGTAGAAATCGGTTCCTTAGAGAGCACATCGTCCTTAACAATGGTCTTCAATCTCTTCCACAATTGGCTAATCAACTGCTCATTATTCATAATATGTAAAAATAACTTAAATTGGTTCATTATAGGATGCGAATATTCTGTAAAATGTTTCTCCTAACTAACTCGCTCCTGCAACTCACTGTGAGGACATTTACTAACAAAAACGTTTAGTTGCATCCCTGTAATACTCCTTTTGCTAGTTTGGATCATATGATTTATTTGGGGATGTAGGCTTTATAATAGTTGGCTAATTAGGGACTTCAATATCAGTTCCCATCCTCTTTCCTTCTCTCATAACAACATTGATATTAGGTTGCATTCAAGGACTAGGATTCGGGGGCTCTATGCAGACTAAATTAGCTCCCTTTGCCTGATTTCTCTCTTACCATCGAGAAATACATTTAGGGTAATATTCTGTTACATGCGTGTTTACTTGATAGTATGAAAACCATGGTATTCACATTAAAGGAAATTTTCTCACCACATAGCCTTCATGATCATAATTATAGCATCTAAACAAACCTCTTCCACCCATCTTTCACACTGTCAGAGCTCCTCCTCCTCACCCTCAAGGAGTCTCAATAACACGAAAGCCATAATGATCAAGATGGTCCACTAAGGCATCGAAGGACCAAAATTGATCTGTATGATGATTAGGAGATCCCAAATATTGACAAAATAGGTTATTCATAACTTTTGAACACTTCTATAAAATAGGACAGAGGTGAGGATAATGCACAATTCTTCAACATATTTCAAAATAATCATTTGTAGACATACCTAGTAGATTAGGAAAGGACTACAACTGAGTATGACCTTGATAGGGAAATGGAGAAGAGATTTTTGTGAATCTTGGAGTTTTTGGCGGTTGAGGTCCCATGGGCACACTACATTGTCATGGTCCTATGAGTCGCAGGCAATCTATAACATGGTTCCCTTCAACCTTGTAGTGGGTACACCAAACATGATGTATTGTCAGATGTGAAGGTGTTAGATCCTTTACCCTTTCCATCATTGTAGAAATTGGGTTTTGGTAACCCTTAATAGCAGGATTTTTCGAAGGTCCCCCAACTCTATGATCTCGTGGATAACTCATCATAGCCTCTATTTTCATTTCTTGCTCTAGGGAATCTTGCAGCATGCTAACCTTTTGTTGAGATAACGAGACCTGGGTCATTGGTAACAAGGCCTTGATAAAATACTCTGTCTGGTGATGGGGGTCAATAGGGTAAGATAATTTACTAATATCATCCTTGAATCGCTACATGCATTGCCAATATGGTTCCCCCTCTCTTTGATGAATGTCTAATAACTTTGTCAATCCCTATTGATTTTATTGTGGTAACTTAAACTCCTAAATAAATTCTTTCTTACCTTGTTCAATACCATCATTAAGGTTAACATAAATGCATTTTATGAACCATCTCAAATCTGTATCCCGAAATTTGGTCTAAAACACAATGAACTTGGTAGTGATAGGGGTCTAAAGAACCCTCCAAATAGCTTCACACAAGTACCAATGTTGCTCAACATCTTCTCCCCCCTTTCCTGCTAACTCAGGGTATCTTGTAGGTGATCCAACTACAACTCTAGCCACAGTTGGTTACATTGTAGAAACAAGTATGAATCCTCATGAACTTGGTTGTGAATAAATAACTAGATTTGATTGACTAACACCTCTAGAGCTACTTTTACTTTGATGCAATGACTGAAATTTAATAAAATTGTGTATCTTTGAAAAGAGAAAATACAGACTTTGATATAACACCAGGGGAAGGTAAGGGAGGGAAGGAATAATCATTCTTCTATGCTATGGAATTATGTGTTCTTGGATTCACTCATCTTTAAAGAAAAGCTACCTCATTACGAAATGTAAATTGTCATCTACCAGTGTATCATCTTCTGGTGTCTTGGTTAGTCGAATATCTGGCTCAGGTGTGTGAAATCCTTCTACACCCTCATGCATCAAAGTAACCTCTCCTAGTCCCTTCACTCCACTTCCAATTCTACTACCACTAGTTGCTCCTATCATTCCAGAAAAAGAAGTCTCTTCCTCGCTCCCTTTCCTTAGATCTGGAGTCTCCATTTCCCTCTTTCAGTCTACCAAACTCCTCATAGATCTGCCTATGAGTTGTAATTCTCTTCATCGAGCTCTAAGTTCCTGCAAGTTCTTCTCGTGCCACTCTTCTACAATTCCCACCCTATGCAATGCCTTAAAGTCTCTTTCCTTTTGCAACTCTTCTTGATTCATTATAGGAATCCCTTCATCCTCCCACAACAACATGACCTACCTTTCCGCTAATCCATTCCCCCAGTAGAAGTAGCTTAAGCTTCCATTTGATTTTTCTAAAACTCCAACAGGTTGTCTTCAAGTAAAAGTGTCTTAGTCCAAAGTGGGATTTCCTTCAGCAACCACCCTCGTATTCCAAATTTCAATATAGCCTCTGCATGGGAAAATGACTGATGTTTTTTAGCTGTCAATAATATATCAATCAATCATTGCGTTAACTTATAAATAAATGGATCTTGTCAGTTTGTATCTAGATGATGAATATCGGTTAAATATATTATTGTCCAATCCTTATGCAACCTCGGCCATATAGGAACCCTTGATTTAGGATGATATCGAGTCAACCAATTTTCTAATTTCTCTGGAAACTCACACCAAAATATTTCGTATTGGTCACAAGAAGGTTCAACATATAACGTTTCTTATTTGACCTAGTCCAAATTCTTATACCTCAACTACCCTTGTTGCAAAATAAATCTATCAACCTATTCATGCCACCATGTTTGGATATTTTGACAAACATACTAGGATCACATGATCTAAAAGCCCCTTCAAGAAACTCAAGGTCTCGGAAAAATAACCATTTGTTTGCAAGAAAATTTACTTTGAAAACTGACCCAAGGTTCGACTGAGGGTGCCAATAAAAGGCCCACCTAGTCTATCACTTTGCCAACATATTCACTCCTTCCAAAAGGAAGAAGAGTCTCACCCGAGGCAAGCCAGAGCCATGGAGAGATAAAGGGGATTTGGATATTTCTATTATCTGAATTTTGTGACTATCAAAACATTCATTCTTAACCATTCACAATATTCATTCAACAAGAAATTTAACATAAGCATACAATTTTAAAAGGCCCCATAAATTGCAAAGTAAAAGGCTAGAAATCTCGTCTTTCTTATATTAATCACCATTAGAGAGAAGTTTCATTACAAACAATGGAATTACAACTTACAACAGTTATAAACTTGTGCGTATTATGAAAATATATAGAGAATAGATAAGCAAAACATTTCAAATCCATATCTTAGAGATAAATAATTTTGGATCCTCAACACTATCTAATCTCCAGGCTTGATTTCAAATTTGCAACATTACCTAAACTTGTTTCTCGTTGCCTTCGGTTTTCTTTTATAACCATGCTCGCTTTCTCTAATACCTTGCTCACTTGATCCATGGTTTTCAATACCTCAGGCCATCATTTTGGTTTTTTGTTTAACTCTATCAAAATATCAAGTTGGCTTCTAGTTCTTTAGCACACTCCCTTGTTTTTCATTGCGTGAGTTCCAAGTAATATTACTATCGTTTTAGTTGTTCGATGGTTTGTTTCTGGTAGTTTTTTGATTCTCTATTTCCTCAAATGTTATCCTTCCAAAAATCAAGGACCCAACAACGGTGGAGACAGGAAAATTCCTCAAGGTATTGGTGAATAAATTCGGAGGCATCCGAGCTTTTTTAGGATCTAGTGATCCCTTGACTAGTTTTGGTAGGATTGCAGTAAATCCTGGTAGTGTATGTTTTGTTGTTTGGTCCTAGGAATCCCTTGAAAAATAATGGTGGGATTGAGGTAAATCCTGGTTTCATAGGTGAGGGTCCTAGGAATCCTGGTTTCATAGGTGAGGGTTTTGGGCCTAGCTGTCCCTTGACTGGTTTTGGTGGGATTGTGTTAAAGCCTGAGGAACCCCTTGTTGATTTGTTGTGAATCCCACATTCATGCTTTGACTATGGCACAGGTGTAATTGGTTGAAATAAATATTTGGTACAACCCATTCTATGGTTGGGTGGTATGTGGAAATCACTGAATTGGTTAGATTTTTCATATCCTAATAAGATTTATTTTCCTCTTGTATTTTACGAGTAAATTTACTTGCTATGATGTGTCTTTGATGGTTGTTCTATTATTGTTATTATTTTGGTTATATGTTGGTTATAAGCATGGTTTATGACAGGCTCTAGCTGTGGCTCTTATCATGTTTTATTGGTAAGTGATTGGTTATTGAATGCATGACCTAGTAGATGGTATTTCAGTTATTATGAAAGGGTGTTAGACCTTCTTGATGATTTTCAGATAAGTATGAGACCCCTATATTCATATATGTATTTATGACCTGTAGATTACATGTTCACAACGTATTTGACGAAGTGAATGTCATGGTTAGGTCTGGTTAGGTCAAGCCTTTGAGAAAGTTTTATAATAATTGATTTTTCTTTATGTCACTCATCATTTTGTAAATTTCTATCAAGTTCTAGGCATAGGTCTGGATCCTAGCCCTAAAAAATTGACTCAGATTCTGGGGTCACGTGTATAGAACTGGGATAGGATGGTGACATCCTTTTCCATGTGATTAGAGGGTTATAGTCACTTTATTTTCTTGTTATGGAAGTGACTAGGAGTCCATATCACTAAAAAAAGGCAATTTAACTAAGGTTTTGGGAACCTAGAGTGGTCGATTGGCTCCTCGGGGTCCTATAGCTCCTTCGAAAGGTCAGTAAAGTTTTAGTTTGTTGATTCCACTTCCTTAAATATGTAATACCTATGGTTAAAATTCCATGTAAAAATATATTAATACCATGGATGATGGGACACATATTCCAAGATGAATGGTGGGTAAGACATTCTAGTGGGTGTTCATTTGGTTGTTTATCGTTAAGGAAATTGGTAAAGGCAATGGCTAAGGCATTAAAGAGGAAAAAAATTATGTTGGCACATTTATTTATGAAAATAATGGAAAATAGGAGAAAAAGGAGGTGAAAGGTCACAGGTTGCATGTGTGAAGGAAAATGAAGGAAAATAATAGAAAATGAAGAAAATAGAGGTCTCATTAATAAAAAGGCTTCTGACGATTAGTTGGGAAGATTCTTCCTTTCAGTGTGAATCTTTTTTCAGTTTATTTTTGGGAGCTCTCTCATTATTCTCTCTCTCATACTCTTGGATACAGATTTTTCTTGGAGCACTCTTGGAGGGTGTGACATACTTGGATTCCTGGAGTAAGAAGGCAAAGAAAGAGCAGGAAAGCACAAGAGGGCATCGACATTAGCAGCTACATTAGATTTCTTGCAGGTGTCGAGTTGCATGTATGATTTCTTCACTAGTTTTAGCATGCATGGCACGTGCATGAGGTTTCTTGGTTATAATCTATCATTGGCATGGAGGATGGCTGGGATTGACAGTGGGTTGCCAAGCCTTTCCATTTCCTGGATAGCCATGGTGATTGTGGGTTTACTTTCATTGTTTTGTTTTGGTTGGTTCTCATGCATCCTTAACTTGGGTTGAGTTATTAGTCTTGGAAGCATTGGTTGAACAAACTCTTTGGAAGCCCTGTAACAGCTTGGGTTGTGTTACTAGTCCTATCAGCCCTAGTTGGAGAAACACTCTGGAAGCCCTATAATAACTTGGGTTGAGTTACTAGTCCTGGAAGCCCTGGTTGGAAAAATTCTCTGGAAGCCCTTGGTTGGTTGAGTTACTAGTCCTAGAAACCTTGGTTGGAAAAATTCTCTGGAAGCCCTGTATAAGTTGTGGGTTGAGTTACTAGTTCAGGAAGCCTTGGTTGGAAAATGCTCTGGAAGCCTTGTATAAGATGTGGGTTGAGTTACTAGTTCTGGAAGCCTTCGTTGGAAAAATTATCTGGAAGCCATGGAAGGCTTGGATGGAGACCAATATGATGATGGTTTTTAGTGATGTCCGACCGTGAAGTGGAATCATTGTTTGGTAAGTTGAGGTGGGTGGCCTCTGGAAACCATGGATGAGTTTTGATTGATGTGTTCTCTGAGATCCCACATTCATGCTTGGAATATGGCACGAGGGTTATTGGCTAAAGAGATACTTGGCTCAGACAATCTATGGTCAGGTGGAAAGTGGTAGTCCCATCACCAGTTGGTTCATTGCGTTTATTAATGAAAAATTCATTCCCTTGATTTTCATGTGAAAATGTACTAAGGTATATATGGATTTTGATGGCTGATATGTTTAATGTATTTATGTTCCTATTATTTATTTTATATGCACATTTACCCTGGAAGGTGTTATAGAGAGGTATCAGATCATAGTTCAAACACTTGGACTAGATGGGCTCTATCATAGGTGAAATGAAGAACAAAGGTTAAATTTAAGACATTTCTTTCGTATTTGTTATAAATTTTCTTCTATGGCATATTAGAAGTTGAAAATTATCCATATCGAAGTTAAATCCCACTGATTATGTGGTCAAAAGTTCAGATGTTGGTTCACAATACTTTAGGAATTATGATCTAAGGAAGAAGACCTTCCTGAATTCACCTTTAAACAGGTCATGTTGGAATTTATGAAATAACTCATCATTTGTAGGCTTTCAGAAGCTGAAACATTGTCCACATTGATGGGCATACCATTGATTATGTGGTATAAATTTTAGATATTGGGTCACAATATTTTAGGAGATATGAGTAGAGGGAGTTGAGCCTTCTAAATGCTCCTAAAATCAGGCCTCAAATAGGTCATGTTTCCATTTTTGTTATAACTTTTCTTCTAGGCACTCTCAGGAGATGAAATTTTTTCCACAATGAAGGTAAATCCCACTAATATTGTGATAACAATTTCAAACATTTATTATATATATATTAGGATCTATGAGTAGTGGAAGTAGAGCTTTCCGAATACTCCTCGAATTGTGCACCAAATATGATTGTGTTTGTATTTTGTTATAACTTTTCATCTATGAAATATCAGAAATTAAAACTTGAACCATAGTGAGGGATATTACCATTGATAATATGGTTCAGTTTCCATAACTTGTACTACTATATTTTAGGATATATGGATTGAATCATTCGCCATATTAGTTTGCATGCAAAGTGTTTGATGAAATCCTTAAATCGTTCAATGATTAATTGCATACAAACTATTTGATAAAATGCCCCAATGAGTATGTTGTTTGTGGTTGGGGATAGTATTGATTTGTAATAGTATTATTGTAGTCGATATATTCTTACTTGTATGAAATGATTTTCTATATTAGTTTGCATGTGAAGTGTTTGAAGAAATGCTTACATGCAAATGTAATAGTATACTAGTTGTTTGAAGAAAAATGTAAAAGTATCGTAATTTTTTGAAGAAAATGTTATTGTTTTGGATGGTATGGTATTGTAGTATGACAATATGGATGTAGCTGATCTATGCCTATTTTCATGCAAATAATTTGAAGAGGTGCATGTAGGGAATTTGAAAGGTTGCATGCAATGATTTTGAAAAGTTGCATGTAAGGAAATGGAAAAGTGGCATGTTTTTAGTTATTATGTTACAAGTGGAATAAGTAAAATGTTTCTTACTTAGTCTCATACAAATATATGAGAAATAAAAATCAATTTATTTTCAAGTGTGGTTACATTTAGTAGAGCTTTGGAGATCCCATTTCCATAATTGGACATTGGAGAGTGGGCTATGATATTAGCTTCCTCGTTCTGCCTTAATGGGCTATGATATTAAGGGGGTATGCTTATAGGTTGTTAGTATTGGTGAATGCTGATTTCAAATTAATAGACAAGAATTCTTGATTTTTGGAACATGTGAGTGAATGAGTATGAATTATATGTCCCTTACATGTTGATTTCATGATACCTACTTACATCCTTGTATGTTAGGTTACATTTCTGAATATTTTGATTACATGTATCAGTTTTAGAGGTTGATTACAAGAATTGATCGCTTATGATCGACTACATGCATTTATGTGTAGGTGTAATTGATTAGGCATTGCTTATGCATACTGTTGGTTGCATGTGGAAATGTGTACAATGGAGTAATGGTCGTTGTTATGCATGTATGGTTGTGGCTATGATTATACATGTATAGTAGGTCAAACATGCCTTGTGAAGTCATTGTATGCAATTAGGTCATCATTATGCTATTGGTTGTTATGATGCTAATAAGATAGTTGAGATAGAGCAAGGGATGCAGATCATCATAATGAGGTTGCAACATTCGACTTTGGGAGAAGAGAAGATCATCATACAGGTAGTGTCTGTTCGGCATGCAGGTATGTAAGTTAAGGATTATTATATGCATTAGGGTTATATACATTAGGTTTATGAACATGTATTTGATGTTATGGTTACATTCATGATAGATGTTAGATGATTAGTGTGGTTATATGAACATGCGCCAGATAGTCAAGAATGATAGTAACCTGTAGTTGTATACATTACTATTGTTGTTTTATATTAGATAACATGATGATTATGTTGTATCTTGTTGATGAGTATGATATATAGCCTATTGTCTTTATATGCTATTAACTTGATGATTATGATCATTTAATTGAGATATTGATGTTATAATTTGGATTAGTCATATGCGTGATGGTTATGCTTATTTCCTTAAAGATCTTGATGTTATATGTATTGTGTTAACATGGTTTGACCTATGTAGATGGTTATGGTTGCGATATTCAAGTATGAACCGACATATTTGTGAGATGGTGTCATACTAATCTAGATTGAATTTGCATATGTGTGAATGATAATTGTGTATGAGTTTATGATGTGAACATGTTGGTTAGATATTATTATGGATATCATGATCTTATGAGTGCTTGAGCTGATGTGTTGTAAATTTATATCGTGCTAAATATATTGATTATGCAGACAAGATCACCTCCCCTCAGATAAATTAAGGTATTAGTTGGTTATGTCATATATTTGGTGCTTCACTGTTGATTATGTCATACAGTTGATTTATTTAACATCGTATGAATGTTTGATGAATTTCATAATATGAGTATGTGTTCAAATGATCTTGTTTTAAGATGATTGTACTAAAATATACGTCTTGAGACAATTGATATGTAGTTGAGTATAGTAGGTGATATTTGTAGTATTATGACTTAGGACTATGGGTTGACTATGGATTATGACATGATTGTTAGTCTTGGTATTGGTTGATTTCAAATTAATAGATATGATTGTCTTGATATTTGGAACATGTGGTTGACATGTGTGAGTAGTTGTAGGGTAACATGTTTGGTATTAGCATGAGAAGGTAATAGTTGACGTGTCTATATAACTAATAGTTGGGTGGTGTGACAACATATAGTAAGCCTTGATTCCAACAAGGTAAAAAGGTAAAAGAAAGGAATTAGGCAATAATTCCTTTGGCTATGTTTGGAAACCCTAATTTTGAAGGAATGAGTGTGTTGCACACATGAAGTCTTATTAATATTAATTTTCTCTAACATTATGTGGATATGTGCTATATTCGTGAAGATGCACTTGACAGGTATATTAGCTAGTCTTTAGCTATAGGTGGATTTGTTAAAGGATTGAAGTCCCTTGAGAGATGGCTTGGATGTGTTCAATTGTAAGCAACGTGCTTGGCACAATTAGATGAGGTAACTGGTGTATTATTATGCTTAATTATACATTGGAAGTTATGTGTTTATGGAAGCATGATGCAGGGAGTTGCATGGCAAGACAAGTTCCTGTGAAATCTTGAAGATGACTCATGTTGAGATTTCCTTGGGAACCATGGGGATTGCGTCATGGTGTCATTCTTGTGATTTTGGTCTTTTGAGCTTGATTTGTGGTTTTGTTTATTTCAGTGCAAGACCTTGCCACTTTGTTGTAGTGTCATATCGTTATGGTATTTCATGGTCTTCTTTTTCATTTTTTCTTATTTTCTCTTTTATTGTTTTGAGTCTTGGGAATTGGTTGGGAAAAGGGAACGTTGATGGAGCGCGAGGAGAGTTGTGTCAGACCCGAAAGGTAATGTAAGATTTTGATGAAGCTTAATGCATGAGTAAGTGCAGTGGAAGGTAAGGCTATGATAATTGGTTGGATTGGCTGGGTCCATTGTGGTAAATGGACAGTAGCAGTATAGTCATGAGAAAGGTAACAAGAAAAGGTGAAGAAAATGGATTTTAGGCATCATATGCCTTGGGTATGTTGGGAACTATTGTTCTCAATGTTACACATGTGTTGCATGAATAAAGGAATTTCTCTTAACCTTGACCTTATGCTATCTGCTAATTATGTTATGATCATGATTATGCTAATGTTTATATATGTATAAATGAATGTATGTATGTCATTGTCTGACAAGGTGATGATTGTTTTATGCTAATGAATATGTATGTATGTATGTATGTATTCATGTAACTTTCTAATAGGGATTGTCATGGATCATTCTTGTGAAGGAATAATTGCTTACGCAACTGAATGGCATGAAGAGGTTCATGGTTTATGAGGAATGACGTGGAAAGAGTAGTCAAGACAAATATACGAGGTAAGTATCATGTGGTTATGAGTTGATATTATGTGATTATATTATGACTATGTTGTGGACATGTTATACCACATGATACACTAGTAGAATGAAAGACGCGTGGTTTGCGGCATGCTAAAACAAGCATGGATAAGACACTGGAAATAGGGTTGCTTGGTAGAGTTAGTGTGGCTCTGGATGTGTGGTACTACTATTATGCATATGTTGTATATGTTGTACATGTTGCATCTATGATGTGTGCACTTGTGGTGTTGGGTATACATAGCATGTGTACATGTTATTTATGTAATGTTATGTACAAGATGGTACAAATAGGGTTGATAATATTTCATATGGGGTGTTGTATACATATTGTATTGTCTTCACGACATATATGCGGCGCGTGTGCATATGGTGATCTGTACATGTTGGATATGCAATGTTGTGTACATGTTGGGAATGCAATGCTATGTACAAGTGGTTTTGCGTGCATGTTCTACATGTGGTGCTATGTACAAATGGTGTGGTGTGCATGATTGTACAAGTGGTGTTGTGTGGATGTGGTGCCGTGTACATGTTGTACAAGTGGCGCTGTGTGCAGGTTGTGTTATGTACATGTCTTGCATGTAGTGTTCTATACATGTGGTGTTGCTTACGTGTCATGCATGTGGTACTGCATACATGTGGTATTGTCTACATGTTGTACAAGCAGTGTGGTGTACATGTGTCAATGTGTACATGTTGTGTAGGTGGTGTTGTGTACATTTGATGTTGTGTAGGTGGTGTAATGTACCAATGGTACTATGTACATGTTGTAAATATGGTATTGGTGCATGTGTGGTATTGTGTGCATGTCATACATGCTATGTTGAGGGCATGTGGTATTATGTATGTGCATCATGTAGTCGTGGTATTGCAACGTGTGTATTTGTTTTGTTGTACTTTGTCTATGTACATGTATTGGGTGGTATTGCACATCGGGTATAGATGGATGCACTGTGTTGTACACTAGCTGTAGGTGTATGCATTGTACATGGGGTGTAGGTGCATGTATTGCATGGTGTTGTGTGTCAGGTGTGGTTGTATGTGTGTGAGGCACACTATGTGTATGTGAATTTGGTAGAGGAGAAGGCACTGGGTGTTTGCTGGGTGTGGCAACCGATCCAGTGTCTATACAAAAGAGCAAAGGAAGAATTAAGGATTGATGAAGGATAAGTATCGATATTGTATTTCAGTTTTATAATGCATGTCACTTATGATTCTAGTATATGATGATTACGTGTGAATTATGATTCTGTTTTATGATCTATGATTCTGGTTTATGATGGTTACATGTGATTTATGATTTTGATGAATGATGATTTTGTTTTGATCTCACCTGATGTGATATTTTTATACATGTGATTTGGTCAAAGATGATAGTTTGACTTCTTGTTACAGGAAGCGAATAGGATTCCAAGTGTACCTTATTAACGAACTACCAATGAGGTATGATTCAAAGTTATTTCAATTTAATTTGAATCTAATGGAAGTTATGTACTTTCTACAGGAAGCATGAACATGCCTAGTTGGGTTGTTGAAATTGACTACAAGTATTAGCAACAACAATGAAAGAAATTAGAAATGTAGAAGTATATTGGTAGAGAACTTTAAAAGCAGGGCCATTGTGGGACACTGATACCGAATTGTGTCCATTGATTTCCATGAGCATGTTATGACCGGTATGATGGTTTTAAGGTAGGGATTTGCCAAGTTTTTTGTATCTTCTGATGGGAGGAAGCCTTGCCAAGGGATAGACTTCCCGGAATGGGGGTGCCAGCGAAACTTGGAATGTGAGTGACTACATGAAAGTGGTGGCCAGATTCCCGAGGGACTGTGTAGTAGAGAAGGGAAGGTCACAGATGGATTTGTTTTGGTCATTAGCATTGCTAGATGGAATCAAATACACATTGTGAGTGCGTCGTGAATCAATGAGCTGATAATTGTTCTCTGAGAGGATAAGTGGCACATGATTATAGCGTTAGACATTAGATGTAGATTTGACTTTGTAGTGGATTTTGGACTTCCTGGGAAGGAGGTGAATCATGTTATTACTTTGAGGGTGGGGGTGTGAACATCTGGATTCCCTTGTTGATTGATTAGGCCACCATATCCTCTATTTTCTGGTTAAGAAAATGTGTATATGTGTATATCATTATAAATACTGTAATGAGCCATGTTATAAAGCTCTAAGATATGGCATTTTTTTTATCTAGTCATGTTGTCATGATGTTTTTCTTTTGAATGGGTCATTCATTATAAATACTACAACGAGCTGTGTTATAAAGCTCTGTGGGTAGTATGTTTTGTTTCCAGCAATCTTGTTGGCTATAGGTGCATTGAACATTGAGGATGGTGTTCCCCCAAGGGGGAGGATTCTATAACAACCCTTGTGAAAATTCCATGTAAAAATATATAAATACCATGGATGATGGGACACGTATTCCAAGTTGAATGGTGGCTAGGTTTTGTAGTAGCTACAACCACCCTCCAAAATTTTGTGTTAGGTTGTCTTATAGCCTTCCTACCAACCTTACACAGCACTATGTCTTGCTTCGTCAAGTACTCAAGCTTCAGTGTTTTCCTCACACAAAGGTAGTTTGTCAATCACAATTGATCCATTCCCCTCACAGGCTACTTACCTGGATTTGGTCCAGCTAAAGGCTAAGAAGCGTCCCCTTGAAAATTGTGCATTCCTGGAGGGAAACCAACCTTCCCTCCAGGAATTGTGCAATCCTCTCTGACAACCTACTAAGCTCCATGATTTCACAATCCTTCCAGCCAACCCTCCCAACAGGATTTGCATAAATTTTCCTAGCAGTAGGCTATTCAACCCAGGATTTGCACAAATCTGGGCAGCAATCAACTTCTCTGCCTCGAAATTGTGCAAACATCATGGGTAGTCAGCCTAGCTCCCAGCCAGGAATGTGCATTTTTCCCAAGTAGCTGAGAACTTGCATGCTGGACAGTCCAGTTGACCAGTTCCACCTAGGACTGGGGAAACTTGACTTGCATGCATGCATTACTTGATCTTCCTAGAATAGCAAGATACAACATGCAAGAGGCATCCAATAATTCAAGGAGCTATTTTTAACAGCTCGGGGGGTTACACGCAAAATTCTTTCAGAAGCTTCACTCCAAGTGTCACATTTTCCTAGATTTGTGGCATGCGTGTTGTTATGTTCCTATACCAATAGGTGTCATAATTGTTTACTGACTGAGGTCAAATCTATAATATGTACATACCTTTGTTTTTTGCAAATGTTTTCCATATTCAAAAAATAAAAAAAATAAAAAAGATGTAAAGAGGGTATGTCCTAAAAGAAAAATCAAAGGACAAAAAGAATGAAAAACATCAAAAAAGATTAAAAAATGAACCCCAAGGAAAAAGAAAAAGACCATGTAAGTGTGCAAGTCAAAATGCCACTACCATTTACTTTTTTTGCGTAATAATGATTGTGTGCAACTTGATATTTATTCCAAAATCCATGGTAACCAAATAGTTTAATCTCGGTTATTCCATGTTTTGAATTTCATGCTTAGAGATAGAGAATACAATTTGACCAAATTGTTTAATCTTGTTAGATAAGTAGATAGGTAGAGTTAATAAATGAGATCAATTTTCTAATCTAAGCCCTTAAATGTAATAAGGATAGACTTCGATAGATTTCTATTGTAAAAGAAAAGAAAAATGTTTTGATAAGGGTTTGCCAGCTTAAGTGCACCCTAATAAAGAGTAGAGAAAATGGTAGGATGAGTAGATGGGTAAGTAGTTGGATGGTTGCAGAATTATGGTGATTGATTTGATAAAATCATATTATTTACTTTCATCATCAAGTTACTAAAAGTATGGATGACAATGGAACATTTACAAAGTCAAGTGATTAATTTCCCCATTCATTTTACTCTTAATTTAGTAATTTCCTATAAGTAAAGACAAAAGTACCTAAAACCTTAAGTTAAAGGGGCTCAGAGCATTTCTCTAACTTTTAGAGGGATTGGACCCTCGACCCAATAACTTATATGGTCTATGTAGTAAAGCCCCCTCACCAATACTCACCCCCTCCATAATTCATTCATTTCATCTAAAAATTCCCTTTTCGTAAGGTAAAATCACCTTTGGCCTAAGGAAAGTAATTACCCCCATAGAAAACCCCTTTTTCCACAAAAACCCCTAAAAATGCATTTACCCTAAGTTATAATGTTTTAATATGAAAATAAAATAAATTTAATATACATTATACTTAGCGTGTTTATCTTTCCACTTTCATTTCATATTAACTGCTAATGCTATTTATTAACTCCTAAAGATAAACCCCTTCCTGTATGTTTTATTAAAACCCGTATGTTAATATCTCGCCCCCAAGGTTTGAAACATAAACCTTATTAATAAATTAATTAAATGTATTAATTAGTCGATCAGCGGCCAATTAAGAACCATAACCCTCCACCAGAGAAAAAGAGTAATTAGTCAATCAGTGATTAATTAAATATGTCCCTGCCAATCAAATCACCCCCGATGTCATTAATCCTCCCTAATCCATAGTTAATTAACCTTTCCACTCATTAAAACCTTGTCAGGCCCCTCCATTAAACCTCTGATCAAATCATCCCTCGATCATCGTGTGATCTGACCCCTTCAGATCCAACAGTCGACACTCATATCGGGTGGCCTACAAAAGCCAGCTTTTACCAGCCCGATGTGAGCAAATTCACTGTTCACCCCACCGCTACATGGCACCCGATGAATGGCATCGGGCGGCCTCCCCCTAAAACCACTAATCCCAAAAAGCGGTGTGATGGATTCTGCTTACCGCCTCCACTACACACCAAAACCTCACATCCCCGTTGGCGCCAACTGTCCTTTTCGCAATGTACACGCCAAAGTCATTGACTTTACACATAAAACCAAAAAACTTGTAATTTTTTTATTTTATTGTGAAAAGAACAATCTGACTTCCATGCAAAGTAGAGTACGTTCAATTGTCAACCTGCTATCAACCGCCAACTTACCAAAGCTGCTGAACTCCAGACCACCTTGCAGACCCTTGTGCTTCCTGCAAACAGTGCACAATCACCATTATGCCGTTTAACAACCGAAACTAGGTATTTACCCCAATTTCACCAAAGAAACCCTCTTTTCTTGTGAAGCCTGAACTAAATTGCTTTAAATACTAAGTAATTCAGTTAGATAAGTTGTCTGGTGACTCTCAAACACCCTGAAATAGACTAGTTCATCCCAATTTATCTGAAACCCTTTTTCCCCATCCTTGAATCCACAAGAACCAAGGATGGACAACCCAATTTCATTGAATATTATTCCCATTATGACTCCTCACAAAGATTTAGACCATCTCCTACTTGTAGACAAATATTTCTAGATTAAAGATACCTCTGTCTCAAAATCCCCTTTGAAACTTTTCTACAAGTACAGAGACTAGTACTTGAGCCAGTCATACCAAAATGGACTTTGGGAATCAGGTTTACCCAAATACCAGTTCCCCAGAGTTCATATATTCCCAGAGATTGGACATTATTGCCATATGAACTATGATCCCATCCAAAGGGCAGTGAGAACCCTTGACCATGCTATTCTATTTACCATCACTATTGAATCTATTAATTACATGTTACAATTACAACCTAGCCAAATTCTAACTCCTCTTTCCATTGGAGATATGCTGAGCAGATACCCTACCCTTTCTTCAATCAGACTTACTTGGTTGTACCAAACCTTCATCAGAGCAGAGCGGTACACCCCAAAGGACTCTCCCCCTTACCTGTGGACTATATTGTCCAACCTTGGTTGAGACATCATAGACATGATATCGAGTGTGCTAGGGTACACCACAAGTGAATTTGTTGATGAAATCATAATATCCTTCATGTCCATCTACTCTCTTAACCAACCACCAACCATCATGTTTGACTATGCAAAGTTTATTGTTGAAAAAATGCATGATCAATTCATGAGATTAGAAAATGAAAGATTGTTTAAGAATTCCTCAGTTTTGTATCATCTATTCTTGTATTATCAAGCCGATAGATTTCCAATTTCCCTCCAAAATCTTGATACCAAAGGCAACCCCAGATCAGTGGTCTTCTAGACTTCATTAATCCATTAGTTTGACTCTCAATATCCTTATACCGACTTCATATATCTCTTTGTGTATCTTGTGACAACTATGCTGCTAGGAAGCCCTCCCCCAAGAATCAGTGTAGACATTAGGAGGGTCCTACAATTGTCTAAGTAGTATAAAGTGGGGGATTGGTACTTGTACCAAAACCACACTGAAATCAGAATTTATGGATGTGAGTTGGCTACCTACAAGCTGCCTAGATACCTCCCCATGAGATTGTTTGCTTTGGAGTAATATAGGCAAATGATCAATTCAAATGTTGTACATTTTATGAAAGCCAAGAAGAAATCCCAACTTAGAATAAAAGATCAGTTGGGCCCATTTATTTGTAACAATAGGGAAGCAAGAAAGGAACCTAATGAAATCCTCCAAAGGTTGAAACTAAAACAGAGATTTATATGGAATTATGACCCCTTAGACTTCATTTGTAATGGGAGACAAAATAATAATTTATCTCCTTATATCCACCATAGAATCCATGAAATTGAATAATATGCTAATCAATATGAATGGCTGGAAGGCACTTTGATAGATCGAGATAGCACAAAGGTTGTTGTTGATAATCTATTGATAGATTTAGATGGAATACTTGATGAGGATTCATTTGTACATTTGCCAGAAGACTCTCAATCTCAAAGACAATCACTGGGACATAGTGGGTAGATAGTAGAAGTAGGGCCATTAGGGCAACAAGGGCCATCAGGGCAACCAGGGCCATTAGAGCAGTCAGAGCTTTCAGAGCAGCCAGAGCTTTCAGAACAATAAGAAGAATCATAACAACCTGAGATTTTAGAGGAACTTTCTCAACCTGAACAAAAGATGAGAAATCCTTCTATTTTGCAGACTCCTCTAAATGAGTAGTGGAACCTCAAAAGAGATAGAGAGGAGGCCACTCCTTCCAGTAGGTCGGTTGCCCAAACCTATGCTAAGAGGCAAAGGTTGAATCCATATTCAGAGCAAGAATACACTGAGGAAAAAGCAGGAACTTCAGGAGCAGAGAGGACAGAAACCAGGCACACCACTCTTTTAGGAGGGACACAAGAACCTTCCACCTCATAGGCTCAAATGTTAGAAAGGAAACAGAGTGTGGAAGTATCCTCCTTCAGGGATCCTACTGGACAGAGCTTAGATATCAAGGAAAAATACAAGGAAATCAAACTAAGAAATGAAAGGCTAAAGGTGCAAAGTTATGCACATTGTCTAATGATGGCTCCAACAAACCAAACAAGGCTAATGTTAGCCTTTGACACAAAAGAAGAGAAAATGCAGATGATTTTTTTGAACCCAACAATACAGTAACCTAAATCAATGGCAGATTACCTAAAAATAGATTTTGAAGTATTGGAAAAGGATATCCATCCTATTAACCAAATTGAATTACATAAGAAAACTAGAGAAATGGTCTATTCCACCTTGACCAGCAAGGCAATAGTAGCCCACCAACTTTAGAATTCACTAAATAACATGTCAGCCTAATTCTAGTTGGAGAAGGCCTATTCACAGGCCAAAGACACCAGGATAAAGTCCTTAGAGGACTTGTTCATAGAGCTGGGACATGATCCTAAGGATGTGAAAGCTGCAGAGAAGCTTATGAAGAAGAAAAACGACGACATAGATGCACTGAAGAAGCAGCTCAAGATTCCTCCTCTTCATCATCCTCAGACAGCTGAAGTAATGGAAACCAAAAAGAAGGAAGAGCTTATGGACTTGGTCCTAAAGCTTAATGAATAGTTAAATGAAATAGAGAAAGAATTGGATAATTTGATATAGTCCAAACAGAGTGAGCTGCCCACCACTCCTCAGACTGTAATACCTACAATTTCCATAGTAGTTCCCTCCACCTTGGAAGCTGCCTTAGCACCTACACTTCCACCAGCTACATCGTTACCAATAACAGGTACTTCAGCAAGCACATCTACATCAACAAGCATAGGGACACCAACAGAGAAGACTGCAGAATTTATCAAGGCCATGGAAGAAATGAGTATCCAGACCAGCGCTTAAGAAACTCAGGGAACAAGTGTCAAGTTTAGAGACCAATTGTAAACATGCACAAAAACAATAGTAAGAAAAATCTCAGAGGAACCAAAGGATGGTAGAAATAATAAAAGTCCTCCAAAAGGACTTGACATTACAGGAGCAATTGGTAGACATGAAAGAAATCCTTTGGGCCAACATCATTGATTTCATCAATGAGGTTTTTCCTTCTATTCAGATTATTTTTGAACAAACTAAACTAGTAAAAGTAGCTATAGAAGCAATCCACAAGATAGTGGAGGAATTGGGAAATAAACCTAAAGAAGCCAATTAGTTGATCACATTTTTGAACAACAAAAACAAATATCAGCTTGATGAACTAGAGACAGAAGACATAACAATGACAATCATAGAAATCAAAAAGGTTCTCACCAAAAGCAACCTAATGGTCAATCTAGAGAAAATGTGTCTAAGCATCCAAGCAGACATTGACAACTTTATTCTAAAGTATGGCATCTTAAGAGAAAAAGGACTTTCCATTCCTGTGGTGATACATGAAAAATTGATGACCCAGGATGATTACTTTGAAAAGTTAAAGAAGCTAGCTAGGAGCCAAACTAGTACTTCAAGGGTGAAATCTTTACCCATTGGAAAGGTACTTTATGATGGCTTTGGGAATCTATTTTACATAGAACATGAAGTCGAGCACTTATTTACAAGCAAGCCAAATTTTTCCAAGTACACAAAAGATGATGAGATTTACACGAAAATGATAAGGATGAAATTACCTGATAGTGAATGGTGGACTAACTTGACAATTTTCTATAAGCTACTGCATTAAATCTACATGGTAAAACATGGCTACTAGGTGAAACAAGTAATACAAGGTCAAAGCAGAGCAAGTGAAGAGTATCAGTAGGTAGAAGAGAAAAAGTGAGTACAGCACATAACTACAAAGCAACTGAAAGAGCCAAATCCGAGTTACAATAGCCAGCACAGTCACAATAAAAGGGACAACAAGAAGATAGTTCTCCATTTGTCTCTATCTTCATGTTGAAGATATTTTCTATTTCCTAGAATAATTCTCATATGGTTATGAGATATTTTGTATCTATTTTTTGTATAAATACTCCACAAATTAAAGTAATTAGGGTGGATTAAAATTCAATTTTATAGACATTGTATTTTTGACCCAAGGATCTATTGTACTCAAGACTAGACTAATTTTGCTGGATATGAAATAAAGCTTAGGACATTTGACTAGATTCTTGTGCACAGTTGGAACAAATAAGTATTATTCCTTTGTCTTTAAATATTTTTTTCTTTTCATGTTATGAATATTCATATGTGTCTCTTATAAAATCTCTAAAGTAAACAAGGAATAATATCTCAAAAATAGCTTAAATGCTCTCTATTTTAACTATTTACTTTCTTTATGTTTTCTACTAAACTATCTTGGTATGAGAATTCTTAATTGCTCCCTTACTTCCATATTTTACCCCCCCTTTGGTCCATAGTAAAGGATTCTTCATTGCCCTTTGCTACTGATCATCCTTCCTTTCTTCATCTTAATCCCGGTTAAGGATTCTTTATTACCCTTTGCCTTGGTTAGGACTACCTCATCCATTTAAACCTTCAGATTTGCTTTTGCTGTGCTAGTCTTCCCTGTAGACTCTTACCTTAGTGATAGATTAGATCTAGTTAAGCCTTTCTTGATTGATTCCATAGCCTAATCACCTGAATACTTGCTCTGCCCATCTGTTTCCTTATTTCCACCACCCAATCAAAACAAACAATCATGAACACTAAGAACTAGCCTAAAGTCTTACTCTAAACAAAGTTAAATTATAAAGAGAGATCCCTCTTTGGACTTAGGTTGGCTAGAACCCGAGTCTAAAAGATTAGGTTTGTGGTTACCTTAGACTATTCCTTCTTTGATAACTTCTAAGGAAAAAATCTGAGAGATAACATAGTGGTGACCATATCGGGGATTCAAAATCCTCAGTCTTAATAAACCTTTGAGAAATTTGAATTTTTATTTTAAGCCTCATAAAGGATTATTAGAATTTATTTCAAAAAGCTCATAAAAAGCAAAATATTCATAAAAAGCTCAAAATCTGGCTTCACGGAGAACTCACTATACCAAGGCCAACCCTGATCCAAATCCTCCCCCTGTATTTGAAAATCCCAACCTTATTGCGAGAATAATCAGAAGACAAGAAAGTTTAGTAAGCCCTAGACTTCTTTTTAGATCGAATTCATGCCCTGCTGAGTGGTTATTCATTGAAGACATCCCTTTTGATGAGTATTTTGACCTCTCTCTATTTAGAACTAAGTCTAAGAGTGAACTTGCCGACACAGTCCTAGATCCAGAATTCACAAGAGAACTTGAAGTCCAATGAGCCAATTTTTCAATTGACCAGTACCTTCTAAACTCCCCCCAGTCATCCCTTACCACTGATAGACTCCCTGAACTTTCTGAAACAACTTCAACATCTTTTAGCTCACCATCATTTCCCCACACCTCTGAAGACCATCCTTCATCTCCATTGATACCTTTACTCCCCCATCAGCCCATCACTACCCCTCAAATACCCATTACCCTTGTTACCCCACCTCCTCTTGTTGTCCCAAATCCCCCTGTTACCCCAACTCATGTTCTCAATCCTCTCTAAGTTAGACATATGGCACTCAGATGTGCCCTTCTTAACATGCCTGCACCTTAAGGTGTCTTGCTGGCTAATTATCAGAGTGAAATTAGCTGATTTGATGGCACTGGAACTTACACTGCACAACAACACACAAAGAAAATGGCAGATTATTTTGAACTGCATGAAATTGACATAGGAGATGTCCAAATGAGAATTTTTTCCTAAACTCTAGCTGGAGAAGTGAGAACATGGTTTAGATCTTTGCCTCCTAATAGTGTAGATAGTTTAGAACTTTTTTACCAGCAATTTTTACATAGGTGGGAGAAGAAAAAGAGCCCCCTTCAAATTCTTTCTCAATATGAAAACCTTAAGAGGGGACCAAACGAAACTATTCAGGACTACTGTACTAGATTTAATAATAAGTATAATGCAATACCACTTGACCTTAGGCCTCCACCTGGCTTAGCCCTGATTAAGCTTCTGGATGGATTTGACATAGATATGGCTTTTCAACTTAGAGAAAGGAATCCCCCTACACTAGAAGATATGCAAAGTGTTGCAGTAAGCGTACAAGCTAATCTGCTATCTAAAAGAGCTACGGTTAGGAATGAGAGAAGAACACCCCTGAAAGATGAGACTTCACCTTTTGAACAAAAAATGAATGCTTTAGCTAAAGGAATGGAAAGTTTCATGGACATAATAGAAGTCATTGACAAGAAACCTCATTAGGATGGCCAATAGGCACCTCCAGTAAGGAATATGAACTTTAGGAAAAACCAAAACCAAAATATTGGTAAAAATCAGCCTAATCAGAACATTAGACCACCTTTCCAAGAAAATTATGCTGAGACCTCCCATCAAGAAGACCCTAAGCTAGACACCCAAATCAACTTAATGGGGTTCGATGGAGAAGAAACTGTTTTTCTAACTTTGGATGATCAAGATCTATACATGATTCAACAATTACATACTCAAACTTGGGAATCTTTCGACTATAAGCAAGGGCATGACTCTGCTATTTTCGAAGTGCATAAATAGTACAATTTTAGAAGAAAAAATAACATTGATGCTCTAGATAAGAACAAGAAAGCAGTTCCTAGTCAACCTAAGAAAGTAAAAGCTGCAAATCGGAATCCTCAAGTTACAAAAACCCTACAAATCATTTCTAGACCAAATCAAAATCCTCCTCGTCCCACCATTGAAGATGTAACCGATAACCAACCTTCTACTGAGCAATCTTCCACTTTAGTCCCTCACAAGGGAACAATGGAATAACCTCCAGAAATTATATTAGAAATCCAATTAGAAAGACTCCAAATAATAAAAAAGAAGAACAAACCACTCAGAACCTTAGTGTTAGGATTTCAAATGTTAAAATAGATAAAACCCCTCTGCCTTTCAATTTGGAAGCTGAGGTGGCTAAACTTAAAATCTCAATCCCTTTAATAGAACTGGTTAAACATGAGACTTACAGATATCAAATAAGCAAATATTTAAACTTTGTTGAGAATGAAGACTCTGTGAACCTATTTGATGATCAACCTGACTTAATTTTCCAACTTGATGTTAATGGAAAACTAGTTGAAGGAGGGATACTGCCCTTCTATATTAGCCTTAACATCCACGATAAAATCCTACATAATGCCATGCTTCACTCTGGAGCTTCACACAACCTTATGCCTAAGTCTGTAATGGAAAAGCTAAACTTGGATATCACCAAGCCTTACAAGGATATGTTTTCCTTTGATTCAATCCAAGTTAAGTGCTTAGGGCTTATAAAAGATTTGTGTGTTTCCCTAGTTCAGTACCCTGTTAAGACCATACTTATGGACATAGTCATTGTTGATATACCACCTAAGTATGGTATGTTGTTGCCTAGATCTTGGGGTGCCAAACTCCAGGGATCTCTGCAACTTGACATGTCATATGCTACCATTTCAGTCTTTGGACATCCTAAGAAACTATATAGAGAGACTTTGATGAAGTATGTGGTGAGTACACAAGAGAGGCCTCAAAACTTTCCTATATATTCAGTACATTCTGATATTGATTCTTTCATACTTTACAACGCTGAAACTAATCAAGAAAACACTTCAAATAGCATAATGGCAGAACTGAAAGAAATTATAGTATTAAAGGAAAAGCAAAATGTCCAAATTCATGAGATTTAGATAAAAAAGATGACCTAGATACCTTAGTCAAAGAAGATTTTGTACCCCCAGATAGTAAGAATTATGAACATGAAATTCTTTGGCATTTGAATTTGATGGGCCAGTCAACAAACCAGGTGCATGAGTAGGTTTATTGATTTACAACTTAGAAAATGATCATTTAGAGGGTCATGATTACAGATTGAGCTTTAAATGTACAAACAACATGGCCGAATATGAGGCACTTTCTTAGGTCTGAAATTGGTCAAAAGATTAGGAGCCATAAGGGTCTCTATCATGGGAGATTTTGAGTTGGTAATAAAACAAATTATCATTGTTTATGTGACTAGGGATCCTAGGTTAGGATTTTATAGAGGTACAGTTGTAGAAATACTTAATACTTCTTTTAGAAACCAAGCTTGATGTTATTCCAAGAAACACAATATGTAACCTCATAGTTTAGCGATGTTTGCTAGTACTTGCAAGTTTCCATTTAAACCGAACCATCAGTACATTCCAGAGGTTAGGCATAGACCTACCATTCCCGACAACTTAAAGAATTGGCAAGAATTTGAGAATGATCAACAAATTAACAATTTTTTTGACTTTAGATGAGGTAAATTTGTAAATAGCAACATAGACACAGACATAGCATTAGATTTTGATTACATCGATGAAGTAGAAATCAACAAAGTAGAAGATGATCAGATAGATATATTTCATCCCACAAAGTTTACAAAATCGAATATTCGAAACCTAAAACAAATGGAAATTGTTGAAGCAATCGATAAAGAAACTAAATTCATCAACCTTTAAGACAATTTTTTCAAACAATTTTCCTAAAAAGCCTAAAATGGAACCCTTGAAATTAGACATTGAGGAATGTAACGTAGGTTCTGAACAAGATCCCAAACTGATAAAACTTTCAAAATCATTACCTCCTAATGAAAAAGTGAAATATATAGAACTGCTAAAGGAATTCCAAGAAGTTTTTGCCTGGAATTATTAGGACCTAAATTCCTATGATACCAGCATAATACAACACACCATTCCCTTAAAAGAAAATCAAAAGCCTTTTAGATAGAAGCTTAGAAGTATCAACCCTGTTTGACTACCTTCTATCTAAAATGAAATCAAAAGAATGTACAAAGCTAATATTATTGCACCAATTAGATTCTTAGATTGGGTTTCTAATTTGGTACCTACAAGAAAGAAAACTAGCAAAATTAGACTGTGTGTTGACCTTAGGAATTTAAATAAAGTTTTACTTAAGGATAAATATCCTCTTCCTAAAATGGATCACATATTACAGAGGGTAGTAGGTTCCACCAAAATCTCACTGCTAGATGGGTTCTCTGGTTATAACCAAATCCTAGAGCACCCAGATGATCAGGCAAAAACTGCATTCACTACACCATGGGGTAGTTTAATGTATGTGAAAATGCCATTTGGCTTCAAGAATGAAGGGGCCACCATTAAAAGAGCAATGGACATAGCCTTTGCTAAGGAAATCCATGACTTCCTGGTAATCTACCTAGATGATATCACAATATTCTCTAAATTAGATTAACAACACCTGGATCATCTTAGGCAAGTATTCATTAAGTGTAAAAAGTATGGAATTTCTCTGAAACCTAAAAAATCATTATTTGGGTTGGAATAGGGAAAATTACTAGGCGACATTATCTCCAAAGATGGTATTCCGATTGACCCAACAAGAATTAAAGCCATTTTGTAGATACCACACCCCAGGAACATCAAGGAACTTCAAGCATTTTTAGGCAAAATAAACTTTTTGAGAAGATTTATCACTAACTTAGCTGAACTAATTAGATTACTGAACAACATGTTAAAAAAAAATCGACTATTAAATGGAATCTAGAGTCTAAAAAGTCATTTGAAGATATAAAGCTAGCCTTAACACAAACTCCAGTCCTCATAAGTCCAATGTTTGATAGGGATTTCATCATTTTTTCTTTCGCCTCAAAATACACAATTGCTGCAGTCCTACTACAGAAAAATGATCGGGGTTTTGAACAACCAATATCCTTATTCAATAAAGCCTAAGAGATGAACCTTTAAAATATAATATAATGGAAAAACAAGCTTTTGCTCTGGTTAAAGCTATTAAAGATTTCAGATTTTATACGTTGTACTCTCATATAGTAGCTTATGTTCCCAATGCTGTAGTTTAGGACATTCTAACACAGGATGGACTTGATGGAAAGAGAGGAAAGTGGATAGCTACCATATTAGAGTATGATTTAGAAATTAAACCTACAAAATTGATTAAATGCCAAGGTTTATCCAAGCTCATGGCTGAATCAGACTACCAAGCCCTAGACATAAACTTCATTGCAGAATTGGATAATGATGAGGAGATGGCAACTCCATAGATCATCCAAGCCTTTATAGATTCACCATGATATGCTAACATAATATGCGTTCTACAAAATCTTCAAGTTTGTCCAGAGTTATCCAGAACTAAAAGTAAGTTCTTAAAAATGAAATGTTTGAAGTTTTGCATAATTGACAATGCTTTATTTTGGAAAAATCATGAAGGCATCCTTCTGAATTGTTTGTTAAAGGAAGAATTTGACAAAATCTTGCAAGAGTTTCATGCAGGTGACTGTAGGGGACATCTTTATTTGAAGACAACAGCTGATGATATTTTAAGGGATGGTTTTTACTAGCCCAGTCTGTTTGTTGATGTAAAGAAGTTTGTAATCTCATGCCACAAATGTCAAATCTTTGAAGGAAAAAGAAAACTACTACCATTACCTTTGATACATATATCTACTGAACACCATTTCAATAGTGGGATCTTGACTTCATTGGTGAAATTCATCCCCCTTCCTCTGCCCAACATAGATGGATCTTGACTGCTACAGACTACTTTACAAAGTGGATAGAAGCCATATCCTCAAGACAAGCGACTGATACTATCATTATAGGTTTCCTTGAGGCCAACATTTTGTCCAGATTTGGTTGCCCTACCGAGATCATCACAAATAGTGCAACAACCTTTAAATCAAAGAGGATGATTGATTTCTGCAACAAATATCCCATAACCCTTGGTCACTCCATATCCTACTATCCCCAAGGAAATGGGCTTGTAGACTCTTCCAATAAGAGCTTAGTGAACATCATCAAAAAACTATTGGAAGATAATAAGAAAACATAGAATAAGAAATTAGTAAATTCCTTGTGGGCAGATAGGCTGACCACTAAGAAATCTATTGGTACTAGTCTCTATCAGCTAGTCTTTGGAATGGAGGTTGTCTTCCCATATTCTTTGGAAACACCATTAATGAAACTGCTTCAAGAAGCACAAGTTGAGCCAATTGACATTCAAGGGAGAATCAACTAGACAATACATTTGTAGCAGACTACAGAAGAAGTCTATATATGATCCCAAATTGTGTAGGAGAAAATAAAAAAGGCTTTTGACAAAAGAACCAAGGTAGAAGATTTCTATCTGGGAGATAAAGTTTTGAAATGGGACTCAAGAAGGGAAGAAAAAGGTAAACATGGCAAGTTTGACTTCCTATGGAAAGGACCTTATATTATTTATGCTTTCAGAGGTAACAATGCTTATTTTCTCAAAGAATTGGATGGTGCAAAATTAGGAGGACCAGTTAATGGTCGAATGTTAAAGCACTACATAGATCCCAGTCACTAATTCAACTAATCACTTGTGCATATTATATCCTTTACAAATTTTAGTGTGGATTGGATGGTAAGATTTTGGAGTTGAAGCCCAAAGAGAAGGCCCTAAGCTTCAAAAGTTTCACTATCATAAATATAAAATAAAGAAGCAAAGTAAAAAGGGAAAGTTGCAGAGTAAAATCATAGTAATTCACAAGGCCATTGATCTACTAGTTATTGACATTTCACCAGGAAATGCCATCCCCAAGTGGAGCCATTGTTATGTTCCTATACCAATAGGTGTCATAATTTTTGAATCGCTGACGTCAAATTTGTAATATGTACATACCTTTGATTTCTGCAAATGTTTTCCATATTCAAAAAATCAAACAAATTAAAAAATGTAAAGAGTATGTCCTAAAACAAAAATCAAAGGACAAAAATAATGAAAAAGGTCAAAAAAGATGAAAAAATGAACCCCAAGGAAAAAGAAAAGGGCCATGAAAGTGTGCAAGTCCAAATGCCACTACCATTTACTTTTTCTTCATAATAATGATTGTGTGCAACTTGTTATTTATGCTGCAATCCATGGTAACCAAATAGATTAATCTTCATTATTCCATATTTTGAATTTCATGCTTAGAGATAGAGAATAAAATCTAACCAAACTGTTTAATCTTGTCAAATAAGTAGATATGTAGAGTTAATAAAATGATCTCAATTGTTTAATTTGAGTCCTTGGATATAATAAGGATAGACTTAGATAGATTTCTATTGTAAAAGAAAAGAAAAATGTTTTGATAAGGGTTTTCTAGCTTGAGTGCACCCTAATAAAGAGTAGAAAAAATGGTAGGATGAGTAGATGGGTAAGTAGTTGGATGGTTGCAGAATTATGGTGATTGATTGGATAAAATCATATCATTTACATTCATCATCAAGTTTCTAAAAGTATGGATGACAATGGAACATTTGCAAAGTCAAGTGATTAATTTCCCCATTCATTTTACCCTTAATTTAGTAATTTCCTATAAGTAAAGACAAAAGTACCTAAAACCTTAAGTTAAAGGGGCTCAGATCATTTCTCTGAATTCTGGAGGGACCGAACCCTCAGCCCAATAACTTATATGGTCCAAGTAGTAAAGCCCCCTCACCAATACTCACCCCCTCCATAATTCATTCATTTCATCTAAAAATTCCCTTTTCCTAAGGTAAAATCACCATTGGCCTAAGGAAAGTAATTTACCCCATACAAAACCCATTTTTCCACAAAAGCCCATAAAAATGCATTTAGCCTAAGTTATAATGTTTTAATATGAAAAGAAAATAAACTTAATATACATTATACTTAGTGCGTTTATCTTTCCACTTTCATTTCATATTAACTGCTAATGATATTTATTAACTCCCAAAGATAAACCCCTTCACATATGTTTTGTTAAAACCCGTATGTTAATATCCCTCCCCCAAGGTTTGAAACATAAATCTGTCCCCACCAATCAAATCACCCCTAGCGTCACTAATCCTCCCTGATCCATAGTTAATTAACCTTTCCAATCATTAAAACCCCATCGGGTCGCTCCATTAAACCTCCGATCAAATCATCCCCTGATCACCGTGCGATCTGACCCCTTTAGATCTAACAGTCGACACTCATATCGGGCGGCCAATGAAAGCCAACTTTTACCTGCCCAATGTGAGTGGTTTCACTATTCACCCCGCTGCTACGTGGTGCCCGATGAATGGCATCGGGTGGCCTCCCCCATAATCACTAATCCTAAAAAGAGGTGCGATGGATTCCACTTACCGCCTCCACTATATGTAAAAAGGTCACATCTCCATTGGTTCCAACTATCCTTTTCCCCATGTACCTACCAAAGTCATTGACTCTACACATAAAACCAAAAACTTATAATTTTTTCATTTTATCATGAAAATAACATTCTAACTTCCATGCAAAGTAGAGTATGTTCAACTGTCAACCTGCTATCAACCACCAACTTACCAAAGTTGTTTAACTCTAGACCACCTTGCAGACCCGTGTGCTTCCTGCAAACAGTGCACAATCGCCATTGCACTGTTCAGCAGCCGAAACCAAGTATTTACCCCAATTTCATTGAAGAAACCTTGTTTTCTTGCCAAGCTTGAACTAAATTACTTTAAATACTAAGTAATTCAATTAGATAAGTTACATAGTGACTCTCAAACAGCCTGAAACAGACCAGTTCATCCCAATTTCTCTGAAACCATTTGCCCCCATCCTTTAATCCACAAGAACCAAGGATGGACGCCCCAATTGCATTGAATATCATGCCCTTTATGACTCCTCACATAGAATTAGACCATCTCTGACTTGCAGTCAAATATTTCCAGATTAAAGATACCTGTGTCTCAAAATCCCCTTTGAAACTTTTCTGCAAGTATAGAGAGTAGTAATTGAACCATGTAGACCAAATTGCATTGTGGGAATCAGGTTTACCCAAATACCAGTTCCTCGGAGTTCATATATTCCTAGAGATTGTACATTACTGACATATGAACTATAATCCCATCAAAAGGGCGGTGAGAAGCCCTGACCATGTTTTTCTATTTACCGTCATTGCTGAATCTATTATTGACATGTTAGAATTACAACCAAGCCAAGGTTTGACTCCTCTTTCCATTTGAGATATGCTGAACAGATACCCTACCCTTTTTTCAACCAGATCTTCATCAGAGAAGATAAGCATACCCCAAAGGACTCTCCCCCTTATCTGTGGACTATATTCTCCAACCTTGGCTGAGACATCATAGACATGACATCCAGTGTGCTAGGCTACACCGCAAGTGAATTTGTTGATGAAATAATAATATCCTTCATGTCCATCTACTCTCCTGGCCAACCACCAACCATCATGTTTGACTATGCAAAGTTTATTGCTGAAAAAATGCATGATCAATTCATGCGATTAGTAGCTGAAAGAGTGTTTAAGTATTCCTAGGTTCTGTATCATTTATTCTTATATTATCAAGCCGGTAGATTTCCAATTGCCCTCCAAAAGCTTGATACCAAAGGCAACCCAAAATCAGTGATATTTTGGACTTCATTAATCCATTAGTTCGACTCTCAATATTCTTATACCGAATTCATAGATCTCTTTGTGTATCTTGTGACAACTATGTTGCTAGGAAGCCCTCTCCCAAGAATCAGTGTAGACATCAGGAGTGTCCTACAGTTTTCTAAGTAGTATAAAGTGGGGGATTGGTACTTGTACCAAAACCACACTGAGATCAGAAGTTATGGATGTGAGCTCGCTCCCTAAAAGCTACCTAGATACCTCCCCATGAGATTGTTTTCTCTTGAGTACTACAGGAAATTGATCAATTCAGATGAGGTACATTTTGTGAAAGCCAAGAAGAAAGAACAACTTAGAATAAAAGATTAGATGGGCCCATTTATTTGTAACAATAGGGAAGCAGGAAAGGAAGCTGATGAAATCCTCCAATGGTTGAAACTAAAACAAAGTTTTATATGGAATTATGACCGCTTATACTTCATTTCTAATAGGAGACAAAAGAATAAGTTATCTCCTTACATCCACCATAGAATCCCTGAAATTGAACAATATGCTAATAAATATGAATGGATGGAAGGAACTTTGATAGATCGAGATAGCACAGAGGTTGTTGTTGATAATGTATTGATAGATTTAGATGGAAGACTTGATGATGATTCATTTGTACAGGTTCCAAAAGAGTCTCAATCTCAGAGACAATCACCGGGAAGCAGTGGGCAAACAACAAAATTAGGGCCATCAGCGCAACTAGGGCCATTAGGGAAACTAGGGCCATCAAAGCAACCAGAGCCTTCAGAGCAGCCAGAGCTTTCAGAACAGCAAGAAGAATCAGAACAACCTGATATTTCAAAGGAACTTGCTCAACCTAAACAAATCATGAGAAATCCTCCTATTTTGCAGACTCCTCTAAATGAGGAGAGGAACCTCAAAGGAGACAGAGAAGAGGCCACTCCTTCCAGTAGGCCAGTTGCCCAAACCTATGCTAAGAGGCAAAGGTTGAATCCATATTCAGAGCAAGAATACACTAAGGAAACAGCAGGAACTTCAGGAGCAAAGAGGACAGAAGGCAGGCACACCACTCCTTTACAAGGGACACAAGAACCTTCCACCTCATAGGCTCAAATGTTAGAAAGGCAATAGAGTGTAGAAGTATCCTCCTTTATGGATCCTATTAGATAGAACCTAGGTATCAAGGAAAAGTACAAGGAAATCAAAGCAAGAAATGAAAGGCTGAAGGTGGAAAGTTATGCACATTATTTAAATATGGCTCCAACAAACCAAACAAGGCTAATGTCAGACTTTGACATAAAAGAAGGGAAAATACAAATGAGTTTCTTGAAGCCAACCATACAACAACCTAAATCAATGGCAGATTACCTAAAAATAGATTTTGAAGTATTGGAAAAGGATATCCATCGTATTGACCAAATTGAATTACATAAGAAAACATGTGAAATGTTCTATTCCACCTTGATCGGTAAGGCAATAGCAGCCGACTAACTTTAGAATTCATTGAATAACATGTCAGTTGAATTCCAGTTGGAGATGGCCTCTTCATAGGCCAAAGACACCAGGATAAATTCCTCAGAGGACTTGTTCATAGAGCTGGGACATGATCCCAAGGATGTGAAAGCTATAGAGAAGCTTATCAAGAAGAAAAATGATGACATAGCTACACTAAAGAAGCAGCTCAAGATTCCTCCTCTTTGTCATCCTCAAGCAGGTGAAGTAATGGAAACCCAAAAGGAGGAAGAGCTTATGGACTTGGTCCTAAAGCTTAATGAATAGTTAAAGGAAATTGAGAAAGAATTGGATAATTTGATACAGTCCAAATAGAGTGAGTAGGCCACCACTCCTCAGACTGTAATACCTACAGTTTCCACAAGAGTGCCCTCCACCTTGGCAGTTGCCTTGGCACCTACACTTCCACCAGCTACAATGTTACTCATAACAAGTACTTTACCAAGAACATCTACGTCAACAAGCATAGAGACACCAACAGAGAAGAATGCAGAATTGATCAAGGCCATGGAAGAAATGAGTATCGAGGCCACTGAGCTTAAGAAACTCAGGGAATAGGTGTCAAGTTTAGAGACCAATTGTAAACTTGCACAAATACAACAGAAAGGAGAAGCTCAGAGGAACCAAAGGATGGTAGAAAGAATAAAAGTCCTTGAAAAGGACTTAACATTAAAGGAGCCATTGGGAGACATGAAAGAAATCCTTTGGGCCAGCATCATTGATTCCATCATTGAGGTTTGGCCTTCTATTCAGATTATTTTTGAACAAACTGAATTAGTTAAAGTAGCTATATAAGCAATCCACAAGATAGTGGAGGAATTGGGAAATAAACCTGAAGAAGCCAATCAGTTGATCACATTTTTAAACAAGAAAATAGATATCATCTTGATGAACTGGAGATAGAAGACAAAACAACAACAAGCATAGAAATAAAAAAGGTTCTCATGAAAAGGAACCTAACGCTCAATCTGGAGAAAAGGTGTCAAAGCATCCAAGCAGACATTGACATCTTTGTGCTAAAGTATGGCATCTTAAGAGAAAAAGGACTTCCCAGTCCTATGGTGATACATGACAAATTGATGACCCGGGAAGATTACATTGAAAAGTTAAACAAACTGGCTAGGAGCCAAGGGTGAAATCTTTGCCCACTGGAAAGGTACTTCATGATGGCTTTGAGAATCTATTTTACATAGAACATGAAGTCAAGCACTTGTTTACAAGCAAGACAATTTTTTCCAAGTACACAGAAGCTGATGAGATTTATAGGAAAATGATAAGGATGAAATTACCTGACAACGAATGGTGGACTAACTTGACAGATTTACTATAAGTTACTACAACAAATCTACATGGTAAAACATGGATGCCAGGTTCAACAGGTAATACACAGTCAAAGAAGAGAAAGTAAAGAGTATCAGTAGGTAGAAGAGAATAAGTGAGTCCAGCACATAACTACAAAGCAACTGAAAGAGCCAAATCCGAGTTACAACAGCCAGCATAGTCACAATAAAAGGGACAGCAAGAAGATAGTTGTCTATACGTCTCTATCTTCGTGTTGAATATATTTTCTATTTCCTAGAATAATTCTCATATGGTTATGAGATATTTTTTTATCTATTTTTTATATAAATACTTCACAAATTGAAGTAATTAGGGTGGATTAAAATACATTTCTGTAGACATCTTATTTTTGAGTGAAGGAGCTATTGTACTCAAGATTGGACTAATTTTGCTGGATATGAAATAAAGTTGAGGACATTTCACTAGATTCTTGTGCACAGTTGGAAAAAATAAGTATTATCTCTTCGTGTTTAAATATTGTTTTCTCTTCATGTTATGAATATTCATATGTGTCTCTTATAAAATCTGTAAAGTAAGCAAGGAATAATATCTCAGAATTAAATTAAATGCTCTTTGTTTTAACTGTTTACTTTCTTTATGTTTTCTACTAGACTATCCTGGTCTTGGAATTCTTAATTTCTCCCTTACTTTCGTAGTTTACCCCCCCTTTGGTCCATAGTAAAGGATTCTTCATTACCCTTTGCTACTGATCATCCTTCCTTTCTTCATATTAATCTTGGTTAAGGATTCTTCATTACCCTTTGCCCTTGTTAGGACTAACTCATCCATATAAACCTGTAGATTTGCTTTTGCTGTGCTAGCCTACCCTGTGGACTCTTACCTTAGTGATAGATCAGATCCACTAAGCCTTTCTTGATTGACTCCATAGCCCAATGGCCTGAATACTTGGTCTGCCCATATGTTTCCTTAATTCCACCACCCAATCAAAACAAACAATCATGAACACTAAGAACTAGCCTAAAATCTTACTCTAAAGAAAGTTAAATTATAAAGAGAGAGCCCTCTCTAGAATTAGGTTGGCTAGAACCTGAGTCTAAAAGATTAGGTTTGTGGTTACCTCAGACTATTCCTTCTTTGATAACTTCTAAGGAAAAAATCTGAGAGATAACACGTGTCATGAGATCAAACTTATTTATTCGATGCATCAGAGCTCATTCATTCACATCGATCTTGGAGCCTTGACATCGCACAGCATATCCGGGACTCTTCGACACATCCAGCTTAGGTATTCATGGGTAAGTGGCTTCATCTTGTATTTTTCAGCATTTTTGTTGCTTTTTGTGTATTCGCTTGTGTGAGTGTTTTTTTCTTGATTTATTTGAATGCCTGTTATCTTTTGCATTTATTCTAACTTTTCCTAGCTCTGTTTTAGTTTTTGTTGCTATTTGATTGATATCACATGCCTAAAACTATTTTGCATGGACGTTCCCCCAACCAATGAATTATCTAACCCACATGCATGTTGATCTGTTTTATGATTCCTTCACTCATGTTTTGCATCTACTGTTAATCACTTCTTCTATCACTTAGTATCACCATGCATTTAATTGTCTTACTTACTTTCAGTTTCCCGTCAGTGTGCTGGGCCAACCTTATCTTGGGCTCTGCCTTCACCAAGGCCACATTGCACAATCTGGGGAAGGAATGCTCACCTTCCTCTCTAGATTTTCATGTTCTTGACCAACACTAGCCTCCAGGACTATTTTTTGAATTTCTCAAGGGCAGTGGCTGCTTGGCCCAAAAATTTGCCCAAATTTGTCCCTGGGCCAGCAGTCCTTCCCAGCTCGAATTGTGCATTGGGAAATCCCAACAGTGAGCTGGCTAACTAGATTGCGCATTTCATAGATCCAAAAACTAGTCTAGCCTCCCAAATAGCCTAGACTTCCTTTTGCGCAGTTCTGGTAGCTAGTCACCTAACCTTCCAGTGAAATTTGCACAATCTCACTCATCAGTTCCCCAGGTATGTGATGTGTCCTTCCTTGAATTTGCTTTGTTTTCAATGTCATATTTCTTGCATTGCATGCTCCTTGTTTCCACATCTTTCAGGTGTTCGTCTGTTTCAAGGGCTTCTAAGAGGATAGGATCTCAAGACACTGATGGTATTGCAGCTGGAGCAATAGTTGAGCAGGTGTCCTCTAATATGCCATTCTACGAAGATATGAAGCTATATCTAGACATGGACATCAAATTCAAGTGAAAAGAGGTGAATGAAACATTCACAGGTACTTTTGGGGAAGACCTTGAAGATCGTTGGCTATATGTGAACATTCATAATTCCGGCTTGTACCAAATTTCATGCAGATACCCCGAATTCCCATGCACATACATGATTCACTGAATCATTTTTGACACTAACCCCAAGACAATGACCCTAAGCAATGTGTTACACAACATTTTGTCACTGTCCATGTACTCCCCATTCCGTGATCCTGGAGGACCTCTACAGTGATCCCCAAATGCTTTGCCTTTATGAAGAAACTCCCATTGTGTCCCTCTTCATAAGCAGATCAATGCCCTTTTGCACCATTTCCCCTAAAACTTTTGGTTTTCTGAGTTTATAAGACTGGCACTAATGACCTTTGTCTCCCCCACGCATATATGTAGAGATTAGCAATATCCCTCACGTCGACCGGAGCGACTGAGCTATGTTCTAGTCATGCCCATCCTGTTTTGGAATGCCTTTTAAATTAGGATCCCAAGCTTCCAACTCTAGAAGCTTCGTAATGAATGTCTGGTAAATGGTTTGGCCAGATGGGTCACAGATGTTAGTTTGGGCTCCTTTCCCATATAATGATGGAACTACCTCAAGGGATAAGCCCTTCTCCCATGAGAACAGGATCCATCTCCCATCCATTCATCATATATAAACCTCCCTTCTTCCCAAGCACAAGCTAGTGTTAATATTAGTGTGCTAATGCTATTTTGGTTTGGAGTAGACAACAAGCTATAACTAGTTGTAGTTATCTAGTTGTGTGAGGGAGAAGTGTGATTTGGTTTGGAGTGAAGCCTAAAGTGAAAAGCCCTAAAACTATTGTTGATTGAGGCCATCATGGAATGCTAGCAAAAGTGTGTGGGAAGCTGGTCTTGTCAGAGGAGGACTGCAATGTCAAGGAAAATGGTTGTAATCTCTCTTTGATATTAATATATGCAACTATCGATTGATTTTCTACATGATTTGTCATCTTACATATTCATGGCTTAATGTTTCTTGACTTGTTAAGTAGGTTGAATTACAATTTGTCTATTATCATGTTTATTGTTTGTTGTTGTTTACATGTTTCAGGTGCTTGAAGAAGGAAGCGAGAGATAGCTGGAGCGAGCAAGCAAGGACATCATCAAATAGGATAAGCGGACTAAGAGGTAGGACCTCTTAATTGGTTCTAACCTAAGGAAATCTTCCATAGAATGTATCTATTGTGGCTAGACTCATTATTGGGATAAAGGAATTTGTTTGTGTCTGCACTTATAATTTTACTTCACCACAAATTGGTGACTCCACTTGGGAACCCAATCCTTTTGTTTGTCTTGGATTTCATGATTTTGTGAGAACTTTTCTAGTTCCACCTCTTCGCTTTGGTCCTCTTTATTTTCTCTTGCTCACTGGTTTGAGTCTAAAATTCATAGTAGCAGATCCGATCCCTGTTTCAATTTTTTTATTTATTTTTCCTTATCTCCCTCGATAAGCGCACTTAATCCACTGACAATCATGTTGATCAATGCGAGTTGCAAAGAAATAGTTGTGCCAACCAACCTCTGGTGCTTGTTGTCAGTTAGGCAGTTGCACTGATGCCTGTATGTGAAGATTAGTGCATGACTGCAATCTTGGCCAGTGTGTTTTGCTCTTGTGGTTTTGACCTTGTAAGCCTTTTGGATTATTTTCTCCCTGATTATAAAGGTACTTTTCATTTGGTTTTGTCTGCTTGTTGGCTTATCATATTTCTTCTTGATTGATTGAGTCATTGAGTGGCCAGTGGCACAAACAACATCTAGTTGGTCGTCCATTCAATAGTTCATGAACTCATTTAGTTTGGTTGTAGGTGTACTTATTCTTTGCATTTTGCTTTCTGGTCCCTTTACGACTTTGACCTCTTTTACACAAGTTTGAAAAGTTTTTGTTTGCTTGCCTAAACGTTTATTTTCTAGCATGGATTATGTTGCTTGGCTTGTGGTTGCTAAAGTCAGTGTTTCATTAGCCTGCATGAGTTTCTCTTTTCATGTGTTCATTTGCTTGAAGAGCTTATTGTCTCGAGAAAGTTTTCACTGAAATATTATATGCAAAAAGTTTGTTTGATTGTTTCGTGAAAAAGTATGAAATTCTAGCTTGTTTCATCATTATGTTATGATAACTTGCATCGTTAGAAGACTAGAATTGCATCGACATTTGGAAAAGGAAGAGAACTTTTAGCTTTTGAAAGGAATAATAGATAAGTGCTTGTCAGGAAATTAGGAATTGGATTGCATTTTTCATTAATTTATTTTTTGAAAAAAGTAAGGTAGTGAAAGATCGTTTCATTTTCAGTTGCTTGATTGTTTGCATTTGTTTGAGTAGTTTGTACCCTCTCTAGTGTAGGCATTTCATCAAATTGAAAGAGCCCTGTCTCATTTAGTTGCATTTAAGTTTTTAAGTCACATCGCTAAGACTTAAAAATTGAAACATAACTCAAGATCAACTTTAAAATGAATTCAATTAAGCTAAGGTGCATTTGACATTAACGATCATATCTAGAAGGTATAGGCTAGAGATGTGTTCTGGCATCTTTAAACCTAGAAATTGTCGTTAGCTTCGGCATTATACAGTGCTAGTACGGATTTGTGCTCCCCATACCGTGGAGTATATACGGGAGACCCCACTAGGCTGCAATCCTTTTATCCTTAGGAAGTCGAGTCGGTCACCTTGCAAATGTGATACACTGAACACAACATTCAGGGAGATTGCTTGCTCATATTTCTTGGTTCGTTGGGAGGTATTCTACAGTTCACAGTTGCCTAGTAATCCTGTTCACCTAGATCATGCAAAGTAGTCATTTGATATTTTGACTCATTAAACTTAAAATATCATTCGAGCACTTGCCCTTTCAAGCTCGTTTCCAATCGAAAGTGATAGAGTCATCTTTGTTTCTTTTTCAACTCTTAAAAAATGAAAGAGCACCAGTATTTTATGCATCTTAATAATTTATTGTCGATGATCCAAGACACCATGTTAGTCTTTTTCTGAGACCAAATCTTGATTTTCACTTAAAAGAACATTTTAAAGCCTTGAAGTTAATTTCCCTATTGACTAAGATAAGGTCATCATGGCTGAACCATCTGGTTCACCTAATTCCTCTTCCTCTCCTACGTCTAAAAGATTGTCTGAGGAACCATTTCCTGAGTTACCAGAATCACTCGAGGACCAAGATGTTGAACTCGCAATTGTTCTAAGCATTTAACCTTTGTCATCTCATCCTCCACCTACCTTCGATACTGGGTCATTTTTTGATCTTTGTCCAAAATCTATGGACAATCTTATTTAAACTCCAAAGAACTCACCAACCACTGACTCTTAGCTTGGACTGGTTATCTACCCTCTGAACCCTTTGTTTGACCCTGTTGTGATATCACTGCAATGTCCTTACAGTCCATGCGACTAGTTGGGTATTCCTTTGTGTTGCACAAAAATTGTCACTTTGACATTCTGCAATCAATGTGAGTCTATCACCATTCATACTTACCTCCTTTGCAAGTCTTAAACCTCAGTTCTTCATATCAAGCCTTGAAAATAAGAGAAAGACCTTAAAAATCTCTAAAATTCTAGTTTCACACTTTCTCTTAGCATTACCTATGGTTCCGCACCTATTGGTCATGTCCCCTACACACAGGACCGCTTTGTATCTGTGTTATGGGTGAAAACCCCCGTAAAAGTTAAAAAGTCACAAGTACATTCTTGAAAACTCACTTTGAGTTATTTCTGGAAGCTTCTAGAGGGAATCTTGAGCTGGCAAGTTCGCTCCTTAAGGGTTCATGCATCCCATACCTTAAGGAGCTAACCCCTCGATGTGAGGAGCTTATCCCTTTGCAGAAGGACTCTATCCCTTCAATGGTGGACCTGTAACCTCCTTCCTTTGCACTATAAAATGAAGCATTGGGTCGGTTACTTGGGAAGTTGAAAGCTGAATATTTTTGAGGGTAAATGCTGCTAAAACTTAGTCTTCCTAATTGAGGTTTTGAGAGGAGAGATTACATACCTTTTGGTCTCATTTGGAAGAGAGTGAGGCTTGTCAAAGTAGAGGAGATTCCTATTTGGACCCTGGGAAGAGCTTGTACAACATCAAGGCACCAAGGTTGTAAAGTTCTTCTATTTCAAAGTTAATACATTCAAGTTTATTTTTCTCAATAAGCCGTGTTTTATGGTTTATTTCATGGATTCATTGATCACCATGATGAACATGATTTATTATATTAGCTATCCAGGTGTTATTTGATGTGTGCTTGTTTGTGATTGTAGGTTCTTAAAAGGAACTTTTGGAGCTATTGGAGCATGGCTGCCACAAACAAGCATTGGACTTAAGGTAGGGTCTAAAACACCTCTTTAGTTTTTATTAATGAATCACAATATGTTTAGAGAAAGGTAGATTTGCTTGTCCTTCTTGTTGCTAGATATTAGTTGATACTAGGGAGATCAGTGTTGTCCGCAAGAACGATTTATCTTGCCAACAAATTGGCGACCGTACTGGGGAATGAATTGTGTTTTTTAATTTTCCTTTGTCTTTGACTTGAGAAACTTGACTTTTGTTTCTGGTTTTTGCTTGATGTGTGTGGGATTGGGTAGTTTTTAGGTCCTAGATTGTTTTTTATTTTTTAGAAATTTTTACGAGGACCGCACGTTCTGTTTGTATTACAGTGCAGACCTCTCCGCACTGTTACTTTACTACACAGAGTGGTATTGAATTTGGTTTTACTAGAAGACCGCAAACCCTATCAAAATTTTTGAAAAACCTAAAATCTTTTAGTCCAATTAAGTTTAGGTTCTATTTATTATTTTTAGTCTCTACCCAGATCTACATATATCCTGTCAAAAGTCTCTCGTGGGTAAATTCCATTGGTGTTGTGTTTTAGATGAATTTCTAGAAGTTTTGCATGCTTGGATTGGTCTTCACTTGGTCTTTGTAGTGACTTAAAGATTAGAAGCCTAAGAAACCTTAGATCACCCTAGTATCTTTTGCCTTCTTGATGAGTCTGACTGGATTGTGAAATCTTCCCTTGGTGAGAAATAGATTTCGTTTCTCTTTGCAAATCCTTCAACGAACTTGGTTATAAGTTGTGAATTTCATTTTTATAAAAGAAAACATAGCTGGGTGTTTTTTTATTGATTTGTTATTATGAGTGAATTAATCCTTAGTTTACTAAATAACTAAGTAAAACATCCTCAAAAACATTTGAAGATTTTATTTCAATTAGGTTTTTAGAAGTTAGATCTCAAGATTAGATATTTCATAGTTTTTAGTGTGTTTTCTAGAAATTTTAGTTTCTCTTTTGAAAGAATTGTTTTCTATAGTTTTGAGTGTTGAAAAGAAAAGGGATTTATTTCATGAGCATAATTAGTAGCTTCATTTTGAGTTTATTGAAAAAGACAAAAAGATTTTCTTTTTGTTTATATGGTGAAGGAAATATTTGTTTTTCAAGGAATTGCATTCTCAACTCTTCCTTTAGCTAGAGATTCATTGAAAAGAAAAAGAATTGTTTATCATCTTAGGTGCATTTATTAGTGTTTTTGGAGTCAAGTCTTCACACCATCAAAATTTCACCTCCATAACTATTGACTTAAGAAACAACCAATAAAAATAACACTTAATTAAAATTCATCTAGCAATCTTTTTATTTCTAGGGCTCTTATCACCAATATAGCTTAGGCTAGTATCTTGGAGTAGGGAGTAATTAACTCTCCAAGGTAGTTAAAACAAGTAGTTGTATCTTGTGGTAGGAAATAAATCCAATTGTAATTGATATAATCTGGGAAGCTCCTCTTAAATGAGTCAATCAAAAGATCATGTCCAAACCTTTGAGACAATCAAGTCTGTCTCATTGGGAAAGATAGAAGATTTGCGCGTATTAAAAATGTTAAACCTCGGATTAACCATTTTCGAGGAGCCTGGGGTCACTTGTTGGTAAATCTTGGATTAATTGTGTTGAGAAGCCTTCAAAGGGATTGAGCTTTGCTACTCTGCCCTTGTGTGTAGATCAGATCGTAGACTATTCCCCCAGTTTTATTTGTTATTGTTGGTAACCTTAGTGACCATAATATTAAGATTCTTTCCTAAGGTGACGGTGAAGGATGGGTCTCACTGTACCTAGAGCAGAAGTTGACTAGACTTAGTTGGACTCTCTGGCGGGTTCTCTTCACTCGAGACGGTTTTGTGAAGAAACTTGTACCAGTCTGTTTCATTAAGCAGGTTGTCGAGGTAACTGTTCCAATCACCATTTCTGTATTGAATTCTGTGACGTTGGATTTCATCACCAACTAGTGTTTTCGGTATGGAAAGTTACTGTTTGTGTGTAGTTTGAACTCTTAGATTGTTAGGCGTGTGATTCAATTATTTGGTTCTTTAGAGACTTTAGGTGGTTTTATTGAGATTTTCTTTTTTTGTGTGTGAAGTAATTAAATATTTAATCGTGGTTGAATTACTAAGAAAATCTTGTAGACTTCGGGGGCAGGCTCCTGAATATACACCAAGTCAGCTTGAAGGGCTAAGAGCTCTTGTCACACCTAGTGAAAGTAGAGTTGGGTCACTAGAGGCCAGATAATCATCTTTAATTATTCACTCTAATTATCAAGTTCCAGCAACAGAGTATATTTTTGAACCAATTTCATTTTCTAAAGTTACTGGTAGCATTTCTCCTACTAGTGAATTAATTGAGGAACCTGAAATTTCTGAACCTGAAACTGAACCTGCTGCTACTCCATCCTCAGGATTTGCTTCTCTAGCTTCTAGTGGTCTTGGTTCAACTAGGGTAGGAAGTGTCATTACCCAAAATCTTCCTTCTGGACTCATTTCTATTGAAGAAATTGTTAGTCCGGACGAAGATATAACTCTCCCTGAAAATCAACCAACTTTAGAACTTAGGGAGCATGAATCAATTTTCTATAGTCCCTTTAGAAGTGACGCTTGGTACGTATCTTTGACAAACTTTTTAGAAAATCTAGGTCTTTCTTATTCACCACCTCGTATTCCTTTTCATCCTACGCCCAGAGGTGATTATCCTCCTTCAAATATGTCAAAATGGTCATCCATGTTCTCCCAAACTCCGGAAACATTTTTATATGGCGGTCCTTCTGTTCCTTCTGGGTATCAGTCACTTTCTGGTACTTTTTTAGGAGCGTTTCCTCAACCCATCAAACATGGGGTATCAACTGGTAATAATGGAACTCAACCGTTGAGCGTAGAAGAAATTCTTATGATGTCTGGTGCTATTCCAAATCCTCAACCTCAAGGTAGTCAAATACTGCCTGGACAGCAACCTCAAGGTAGTCAGTTTTCGCCTGGGAGGCAACCACAAGGTGTTCAACTACCGCCTGGGGGGCAACCTCAAGGTAGTCAAATACTACCTGGGGGACAACCTCAAGGACAGTACATACCTCAAGGGCAACCCCAGACTCAGCATATACCTCAAGGTCAACCCTAGTATCAATATATACCTCAAGGTCAACCCCAGTTTCAGTACGTTCCTCAAGTTTATCAACCTCAAGGTCAGTACCCATCTCAAAGTTTCCAACCACCTTCTGGTCAACTATTTGTTCAAGGAGCTGGAAATGTACCTTTCAATTATCAGTCCTACACTCAACCTGGTTATGGTCCTCCTTATTCTCAACCTGTTATGGGTCCTTACCCCGGAATGAATATGGTGTGGGATCCATCTCAAACTCAACAGATTTTGCAACCCAATGTGCAGTTGTCATCTCAGCCTAGATAGCCTTTGGTTTCTAGTTCAACCCAGTAACCTCTCCACCCTACTATTCAAACTTCCACACCTGGTGTAGTTCATCAGTCTGGGCCTAGTTCACCTCGAACTCCGCCTCAAACGACTACTGCAACTATTATGGCTTCTGTTCAATCTACCCCACCTACTTTTGGAGTATCGATAGCTCCAGTTTCTACTATCCCTGTATCAACTCCTCAAACCTCTTTACCACAGTCTAGACCTACAATTCATACTTCGGTTTAGATGCCTGTAGGACAACTTGGTCCAAGTACAGTTGTCACAAGTCAACCGCAATTCACTTATCAACCATACCAGGGACAGTATCAATACGGTCCTGCTGTGCAAAACCCAGTTTATCAGTATCAACCGTACCCTCGGTATACTTATCAGCAACCTCAACCCTAGTTTGGTCTGGTTAATCCTGGTTTTCTGGGAGGATGTAATATTCCTAATGCAAATCCACTTCCAGGTTATCCTGGATATCCTCCTCCTGGAGCTAGTTTTGTGACCCAAGGTTTTCGAGACCCTAACCGTCAGTTACCGTTTATCGCAACTTTGGATTTGCTTTACTTTTTGCGCCTTACGAACGATCCAATTTACTATCTTCCGTATTGGCCGCCAATGCCTAGTAAGTTTCCGAGTGATATCCCGAAATTTGAGGGTAAGCCAGGAGAAGATCTGTTAAATCATGTGATGACTTATCGCCTCTCGTGTGCATCAAATCCCATTATATATGATTCAATTCGCTTATGGCTTTTTCAACACAGTCTAATTGGTCTCGCGGCCAAGTGGTACATTGAGTTACCACAAAGCTCTTTTTATAATTTTAGTCAGTTAGGTACTTCATTCTTAACTCATTTTTAGTTGCCTGTCAGATATGACAATGGCATAGAATTATTAACTTCATTAAAACAGTCAACATCTACATATATTTCAAACCATATTCATGAATGGCGACGTCAACGACGTTTAGTGGAAGTTTTTATCCCGGACCAAATTTTGGCAGAATGGTTTTTTAAATCATTATTACCTAAAATCACTGAGGATGTAGCTAAGGCAGGAGTTGTTACTGAAGAGCAAGTAATTGCGCAGGCTCACTACCTTGACCTCGTTTATACATAGTCAGGTACTTTACATGAAAAAATCCCAGATCTTCCCAAACAAAATCAAATAACTGCAGCTCCTTTAGGGTCTCATGTCGCTGATGGTATGATTAGTTCATTTAACACCAAGAGTAAGAAGAAATATGCAAATAATTCTTCTCCTATTATAACTTTACCAGATTCCCCAACAGGAGAATATTCCATTGAAATTCCTGCTAATATTCATGTTGTAGAATCATCTATGGCCAAATCAAAATCTAGCGGTAAAATGATAGGGAAGAAGAAAAATAAACAAAACACAAAAGAGAAACCAAATAAAATTGAATCTACTGATGAGAAACGTAAACCTCGCTATCCTTGTCTCATTTGTGACGAGGAGCATTTTACAAGATATTGTCCACATCGAGTTGAGGTTTTGAAAATCTCAAAGGTTCTCAAATGTCTGTTGTCTTGAAGGATCCTTTTCCTAATCAAGATAGTAAGATGATAGGTTCTTCCTCAAATGCCTCAGAAGAACCAATTATGATGATATCCCATGTCAGGATTGCGACGTGATCACAAGATTATGGTAGTAAGAATCCTGTTGGTGGTAAGGAAGCAGAATCTTCTAATTCAAACCCATCAACTTCAACTCCTTCTAGTTCTGATCCGCTACAGATTGAGAAACCTAACCCAGACTTAGTAATCAAACCGCCTGCTAAAGGTATACTTTGGAAGTCAACTTTCAATCCACATGTGAGAGCTGCTCAGAACTATAACATTGTTGAAGATTTAGCTATATCCCCTTCAGCAATGTCGGCTTTGGAGGTGCTACAATCATGTCTAGCACAACGTAAATTGCTATTGTCTGCTATAGGAGCTATTAATATTTAGGATTCCAACCTTATAATCTTCGATTTAGAAAATAATACACCTCCCTTACCTCATCAAATTGCTTTCCAGATCCCAGTGTTAGTAAAAAACAGACATTGCTTTCGAACTGTGATTGGTGAGGGAGCTTCTACATGTATTATGTCGATTTAGTGTTGGAGATTGCTTGGTTCTCCTACACTCAATCAATCCTCGACGATTTTAAAGGCTTTTGATGGCCGAGGGTTTCATCCTTTTGGCATTTTGTAGGATTTACCTATAGGGGTAGAAGGCAAAACTGTAAATCTAGATGTGGAAGTGGTTGATGCCCCTCTAGATTACAACCTTCTTTTCGGTCGCAGTTGGTCTTACGCTATGACTGTTGTTGTTTCATTGGTCTTTCGGCTTATTAAGTTTTCTCATAATGGAAAGATCATTACAATAGACCAGTTAAATTATTTTTCATCCGACCCAACCTTTTCTGATTGTATTCAACATGTCGGTAAAACAGCTATCCCTTATAAGGATGTTGGAGTGGGATTGATTAAAGATTTTGGTTTACTAGGAACATTTTCATTTCCTCCTCCTAACATATCACCTTATTTTGCAACCATTCATATGATATCATCGAACACTATTGCTTTTGATGATCCTTTAATCGTACCTTGTGATTCTGAGGTCGACTTGTTTGGTGATGCCATGCCCTTGAGTCCCTTTGAAGTTGCATATCATGCAGTACAGTCATTTTCTGACTCTAGTTCAACCAAAATTGATCCAATGAATGTGATCCATGGGGAGTCACTTTCAATCTCAACCTTAGATTCAACAACTCTTTTTGATCCTGTTCATACGGATGAGCAGATTCATAAAATTTTGTCTATTGATGATTTACCATGGGAAGATATTCATCATCTATCTTCGTTTTTACATGAGCTTGATCATTTTGAAAATAATTTCTCAACTATTTTTACCATTGATTATGTCAAGGAACCACAAAATCCACGACAACATCCTGATTCTAAGTTGAATTTAGGAAATATTTCTCGAATGATTCCTATTGACATTTCAGTAAAACCTGGAATTATTGAAAACATTCATATAGGTGCTTCCTGTACGGATGAGGAAATCCAAACTTATAAAGCCCTATTTCAAGAATTTCGTGATGTGTTTGCCTGGTCATATGAAGAAATGTCAGGAATCGATCCATGAATTGTTGTCCATGAAACTAAAAATTACCTGAATGTTAAACCTATCTGGCAACATTTGCGTCAGATACATCCAAGAAAAGTTGCTGTTATTAAAGCTGAAGTTGAGAAATTACTTCGAGAAGGTTTCATTTATCCAATTCCCTTAACAGATTGGGTATCAAATATTGTTCCTGTTAACAAAAAGTAAGGAATGATAAGAATATGTATTGATTATAGGGATATTAATCGAGCTTGTCCTAAAGACAATTACCCAACCCCCTATATCGATCAAATTATTGATGATTGTGCCAGCAGTGAAATATTTTCCTTTATGGATGTTTTTTCTGGTTACAATCAAATTAACATACTCCCTATTGATCAACCTAAAACGGCTTTCATTTTCCCATGGGGGACATTTGCTTATTGCAAGTTACCTTTTGGATTGAAGAACACCGGAGCGAATTTTCAAAGGGCTATGTCTTACGCATTTCATGACATCAATCACATTGTGTAGCCTTATCTCGATGATTTACCTCCTCATTCATTACGTAGAGCTGATCATCTCACTCATTTACGAGCCATATTTATGAGATGTAGGCATTATTGAATTAGGCTGAATCCACACAAATGTGTTTTCTATATAGAAATGGGTCCTTTACTGGGATTTTTTGTCTCAAAATTTGGTATTCGTGTCGATCCCTCGAAGGTTGAAGCTATCTTCAAATTACCTCCGCCTTCAACTCTTCGCCAACTCCAAAGTTGGCAAGGGAAAGCAAACTTTTTACATCGATTCATTCCTAACTATGCCGAGATAACGAAAGGTATTACCAGGTTGTTGAAATAGAATACTCCGTTCGTTTGGGATGAGATAGCTAACAAGTCCTTTGATGCACTTAAACATGCATTGACCCATGCACTGTTATTGCATCCTCCCAACACAACCAGGACTACTTTTTGTACCTCGCCACTTCTCATTCCACCATGGGGATGGTTTTAGTTCAGGAAGATGAATTCAACAATGAACATGTGATTTACTATCTTAGTCAAACTCTGAATCTAACTGAGCTTAAATATTCGCATGTGGAGAAATTAGCCTTGGCAGCTATTCAAGTTATCCAAAGATTTTGTCACCACATCTTATTACGTAAAACCACAGTAATTTTTTACTGTAACCCTATGACGTATATTTTGACTAAACAATTGCTAGGGGGAAATTATTCCAAATGGATAGTTATCCTGCAGGAATTTGACTTGGAATTTGAAAAATCCAAGGCAAAGAAGTCTTTGGTTTTTGCGGAACTGATGTGTGATTTCCCGCGTATTGATACCGAAACTGTGGTGGAAGAACCCATTGCGGATGAATCCTTGTTTCTTATCAGCACTCTTGATCCATGGTATGGAGATATAATTGTCTATCTCCAAACCCAATCTTTTCGATCTAAAATCTCATGATCTCAGCGAAGGAAAATACATTTCCAATCCCAGCAGTACAATATTATTGGAAATACACTATATTGTTGTGGAGTGGATTCTGTTTTCCACCATTGTTTAACTCATGAAGAAGCTCAAAAGGTTCGGAATGACTATCATTTTGGAGCGTGTGGTGGTCATACGTCTGGGTATGCCACAGTGCAAAAGATATTGTACGCTAGTTATTTCTGGCCATCCTTATTTAAATACTATATCAATGCAGTCCAGAAATGCCACAATTGCCAAATTTTTGATCGAAAGATACGTGCTCCACCTGCTCCTCTCCACCCTATAATTATCGTTAATCCTTTCACAAAGTGGGTATAAACTTTATTACATGTAACCCTCACTCGGTTGGGGGGCATGCATATATCATCCTTGCAGTAGATTATTTTACCAAGTGGGCTAAGGCGATGCCTACATTTTCGGCAGATGGCAAAACTGCTGCAATTTTCATTTTCAATCATATAATTGCTAGATTTGGTGTTCCTCAAGTGATTATTACTGATCATGGAAGTCATTTTTGAAACATCATGATGACTGAACTAACAGATCAACATGGCATGCGTCACGATAGTTCTACTCCATATTACCCACAGGTTAATGGTCTCGTTGAGGCAATAAATAAAGTTCTAGTCACTATGATCCAACGAATCATTGGTATTCATCAGTCAAATTGGCATAACATGTTATTTTCAGTGCTTTGGGCATACCGAACCTCAGTGAAAACATCAACTGGTTTCACTCCTTTTCAACTAGTTTGCGGGTTGGAAGCAGTGTTACCCATTGAATGCGAAATTCTGTCATTGCAAATAGCCATAGAATTACTTCCAACCACTTCCGAAGAGGAATTTTTTTTTTTTTACTTAGCGCAGTTAGATGAGAATTGAAGTGATGTTGGATTAGCAATCGAGACTCATGTAAAATGGATAAAGGCTCAGTATGATTAAAAGTTACACCTCATCATTTTTCAAAAGGAGACCTAGTTTTACTATACGATCAAGCAAACGAGAAGCTAGGGGCTAGAAAATTTGTACCCATGTGGCATGGTCCTTTTATTGTTAAGTGTAAGATGGCCAAAGGGGCCTATGAATTAGTAGATTTTGATGGTGTCTCTTTAGGTAGACCCAGAAATGGGCTTTATCTGAAAATATATTATGCTTAAAGTATGGTGTGGAGATTTTTTGTTAGAATAAGTTTCTTTCTAGTTGGTGTGTTTTATATTAGAAAGTGTGCCTAGTTTAGAGATGTTTTACCATTATTCCTGCTTATCTTGATTTTACTCTTGATATTGCAAATGTCGATGTCTTCTCAGAAATACATTGGTTTCGCTGATGGTGCTTGTCATAGTATACAAAACATTTCTTCCGCAACTTGGGTTATCTATTCACTCTCTGACGAGTTAGTATCTATGCATGGGGTAAGCCTTGGTCAAACAACAAATAACATTGCAGAGTCTAGTGCAGTGATTGAGTTATTATCTGAATGCATCTCATTTGGGATTTGGAGTTTGATTGTTAGGTTAGATTCTAAACTCATTGTATTACAGCTTAACAGGGCTTATTCCATTAGAAATCTAGTGTTATTAAGATTATTTTTTAGAGTTTGTCTCTTGGAACGTGAATTTGGCTACATTGAATATCAACATATTCCAAGATATTTAAATACATTAGCAGATGCAGTTGCTTCTTGAATGTCAAATAGACATTTGAAATAATCAAGACAATAAATTTAAAAAACATTCCATAAACATGTTATACAAGATAGCCAGTAATAGTGATATATCATAGCATAGAAGTGTGTCAAATATACATCATCTTCGATCATAGGTTGAAAAACACCTTATGATCGGCAAAAATGATAGCACAAAAAGATATAAAAATTTCATATGAGTCTACAAAGGCGATCATCCTATCCCTGATGATGATCACAATAAGAAACCACTGCCTGGGCTACCCTACAAAGTAACCTCCTAAAAGGTCCTGGGATCCCAATCACATAGCGCTGTAACCTAAGAGGGATATCATCTATACTAGTCTCTAGGATATCTACTATCAAATGCTCTAGATGATGCTCCAATTCGGTTAGGGTCTCTGCTGATTGGTCCCGTGGGGTCGGTGTCGCGACAGCAGGGTGTCTTCTCTCATAAGCCGGGAGAGTAGTTGGTCATCGTGGACCCACATCTGAATTTAAAACTTTTTACTATCAGTTTTGGATGATTTGAAAACAAAAAAAAATTAGTTTAAAAATTTAGAAAATGTTGAAAGTGATTTTACCTTAATCATCCCATTACTTTCTTGGTGGAAGAGCCATGTCTGGATCACTACGATAATCCATCCCAGCATATGGAAAGTCCTGAATCACGAAAATTTGGTTTCCCAACCAATGAAAATACTCACGTTGAAATCAGAAAACCTTTGTACCCTCCTCAGGATGACAGGCCATGATTGCAACCCAACGCATAATCCTAGGTTCTCGGGGAAGTCCAGCCTCAACGGAAAGATGTTGTGGGACCAACATAGGGACCCTCTCTAGGCCAGAGCTCACAACTAAGAAACCATGTCCAAAGTTCTTTAGTTGTCCGTCCTTTGCCCTAGTCAGTTGGCCTTTCACATTCGCCAACATAGCATCGCACCAGTTGAAGAGGGTGCCTCGGAAGCAGTCTACTGCCATTCACATTTGGGATCTGATAGCTAGATGCAATGTTACGCTACCGCATAGTCTGGTGATAGTAAATGTGATCACTTTAAGTTTCGGACAAGATATAGTCTTAACATCTATCCATTTGTTCGCAGTTTGGACATTTCAAAACTCTAGTCGGAGACTAGTGACATATTGGCCACCTGGCCTAGTCCCGAATAGAGATAATCCTTCACCTCTCTTGGGAAAACTAGTCAGGAAGTAAATGTCCTCTGGCTCGATTTCAAGCTGGTGGGCACCAATTATGAAACACTGGTCCTATGTACTCCACCTGTCCACCAGCCATTGCAGAAAGTCTACCTAAACCCTCATGTTGGGTATGGCCTAGAATTTCAATAGTCCACATGCCCTTAATGGCTGTATTGAAGGTGGATGAATTAATGCAGCTTGATCCACATCTTCATGTTCCCATTCCCACCAAACGAGCATCTTGTATATCTACATTGCAAAAAAGGCAGATTAGAGCATTGTAATTTCAAAATTTTTTGGGCGGAAATGAAAAAATTAGGTTTTTAAAAACGTATTTCGCGGGGTCTACACCCACTAGTCAGGGACAGTGCGTAGGTTCGCACTATTCCTTAAGACCAGGTGCGGGACCCCGACTTTTTCCTGTATACGAAAAAGTCGGGGTTTGCAGGGGCCACATGCTGCGCTTGCAGACCCCTGCAAGCGATTTTTTAACCAAAATTTTCCTTAAAAAATCATTTTTAAAGCCCTAAAACAAAAATTAAACAGTTGAAATGCAAGATAGGGATGATGTGGATTACCTAGAGAGGACAGTTCTCGATTCCAACAGTCATATTCTTCGCAACCTTCATAGGAAGTTTCTTACCAAAAGCTCTTACTTTTCACTGTGAAGTCAAACGGTAAAAATGAATATACAAAAGCCCTTTTTATAAGCTTTTTTGAATAAATGAATTTTTAATTTGTTTATTTTTCACTTTAAAAAGGTCACTTTTGATGCATTTTTATTAATTTTAAACAGGATGAGTTTTTGTGCAGAATATTAGATTTTCAGGGACAATTGATCGTTTTCAATGAAGAGCATACTTTTTAACTTTTTCGGACTCTTTCAAAATTTACGAAAAAGAAAAACATAGGAGTCATCTTTAAGCTCTTTTCTGACTCATAAAATGTGAAAATATTGCCGAGTTTTTCTTTTTAAACTCGTTAAAACGAAATTAAAAGGACGATCCACTTACAACTCTTTTCTGACTGTATAAACACGAAAAGATTGTTGGACTTTTTTCTTTTCAAGTTTGATATTTGTAATAAAATGACGTGTTTTCGATCGCTTTTTTACTTTTTCAGATTGAAGGCACTAATTATGAAAAGTACTCCTTGATCGTAATGATCAAGCGGTTCTCTCAAGTATCATTTTATACTTTTTCGGGCTTGGGAGACACAAATTTACGAACAAGGACAACCATGAAGTTTTCTTAAGTTTTTCTTTTCACTCTCTAAAATTGAAAAACACCAAGTTTCTCCTATACTGGACTCATTAAAATTTAACAGTAAAGGACCTGTTCAATTTCAAACAGGAACGGACCTCTCCTTCTTAGGGTTCAAATTTTAAACTAAGTTGGACTCATCCGAAGGATGAGCTTATAATCAAGCAAATGTTATCCTCCTCAAGCTTGTCAAAAATAAAGAGGTACTTGCCAGAAATGGTGGGGGAAAAGAGAGAAAAATGAACCTATTTGTTATACTTTGTGTTTACAAAAGTAGTTAACCACTCTTGAACACGACACATTTTGTTCACCTAGGTTGGGAAATCCTTTGTCTAACCATATTGAAAGTCTTCTGCCGGTTTCTAGGTATTAGCTTTCGGTCAATTGTCACTAAACCATCTGCAGTGTCATTGTGTGTTCAAGAGGTCAGTTCAAATAAACCATTCATTTGCAGAATATCTGTCATCCATCCTGACCATCCCTGAGTTAGTCCTTGCCAAATATATTTCTTCAAAACTTGATCTATGATTTTGTGTTGTGGGCTTGTCTACGATGGATCGCTTTCTATCGACTCCAACTCATTATCGAGAAAGATGATCTAGGAATCGTCATTACCTTGGAATCTGCATGCCTCAATGGTAGGTTTCTCACCTTTGATGACAAGTTGCATCATTGACCTTCGATCAAAGGATTTTGTGACATGTTCGACCTTGACTCATTTATTCACATTTCATGGATTGTACTGAGTACTTTGAGGGCCATTGACATTACTGGTGGTTTCTTTCACACTTGTTAATAGTTTACATCATTGACTGGTAATCAAGTGGTTTCTACCATGTTCGACTTCGACACGTTCATTCACATGGATAGAATTGTAGTAGTTCGGGAAGCAGAAATCAAGACCCTGGATCTAGTTTCCACCATCCAGGCTGCGAGGAATTTTGTTGTTCATTAAATAGTGGACTATTCATAAATAGATGGCTGTGCCCATACTGTGTCTACATATGTCTCTACTTGTGATGTATTAAAAAAATCATTCCTGTATCAGAGCAGTTTAGATAGTTTTCTAGTCAGTTTTGATCTGAGTATGGGAATGCCTACCTCAACGATTATATGT